>QMIH01001693.1:46522-66486 GCA_003987875.1 Clarias batrachus | reverse complement strand
ACGCTATTGATACAGACTCTTTGGTGAAGGCTGTTTTTTTTGTCGTTGATGTTAAGAAGTATCTTCTCACTTGGGAGTTTCTCCAGCATACTGTAGATCAGATTGATGGACACGAGTACTCATCTCGTGTCATTAAAATTTTGAGGACAACAGTTTTTTCAGCCAACATTTAATCAATAATATTTAAAAACGTTTTATCATTTTTGTTTTTTTTATGTCATTTTTGAAGGAAATTAAATAGTAATAGTTAAATAACAGATATTTAAAATATTAAGATGGGAAATATTTGTCATGTGGGCATTATAAGATTTGTATTGAAAACTTCTATATAAAAACTTTTTTAAACATTGTATTAAATGCAAAAAATGCAATTCAAATCAGACTTACAGGGGTCAGGTTTTTTTTTTTTTACAGAGTGTTTATGTTACAGTACATTTATTTTATATTTAACAAATGGTCAGCTTAAGATTATATGGTTTTGTCTGACATTTTGGTAAAAAAAATATGTTTTTATTCACATTTTCTTATTCTGTGACAATCTATTTACATTATGTAAAGCTATGTACATTTTGTGTCTTTTTTGAAAATAAAAAAATCAAATGGAATGTGTCAACCCAGCAAGAGTGATAATTTTACCCACTGGTTTTTTAGGAAGGTGGGAAAAATGCTTACAGACTGTAAATATAATTTTATTTATAAAAATAACACTTTGTTTAAGAGTTTACCATGATAAACTCCTCTGTGCTGCACTGCACTGTCTGTTCTCTTTTTCCCCGAGTATTTTAGAGTGAGTGAAACAGCGCCCTCCTGTGTTTTGTAGTGAATGTATGGCAAAAGATGCTATTGCACTTTAACTGTTATGTCTGAAGAACATCGAGACCAAGTTGGCATCACCTTCCTAAAAAATCTAGAAAAAAAAGGATAATCAGATTAGGCGATCTTCATAGCATTGCTAAACTGTGATTGTCCAAAGCCACACCAAGGAGACCCAGGGTGAAGGTGATTTTCCTTGGTAAAAAAACAAAAAACAAAAGGGAAAACAAGTGTGGTTACCGTCATACGGCCAACAAACTCTGTATCCAGACACCTTTCTGCATTACTATTAGCAAACATTTGAAAGTTCAGTTATGGAATGAAGAGGTTTTAAGTTTTTAATTAAAAAAGAAACTAGAGCAAAATTGAAAATAACTTGTTAAACAAGTGAGGTCTTGATATACGAGTACTGTAGTGTACTGTGTGATTTGTCTGCAAAGCGTCACGTGATCAAAACTGAGCCAATGGTTTGTCTTGTGAAAATGCTGTACTGCAACAAGGGCCATGTGAAGAAAAAGGTTAAAAAGCCTGTAGCAGTATGAGAGAGGAATCTGTTTAACAACAATGCAACATCACATTTCTGCAAAATCCTCAAAAGGGGTTAAAGGCAATTAGAGTCATTAGAGAATTTCACTGGGGAAGTCACGCAGAAAGAAAAAGATTCCAATAACCAGAGACTTTGTCAGAGAGGAGTGATTCCGTTAGTTTACACGTGTGTGTGTGTGTGTGTGTGTGTGTGTGTGTGTGTCTGTGTGTGTGTGTAGGGGTGGACTGGGAGCAAAAGAGTGTCCCTGGACTTCTTCCTGCCCCACAGCAGCCCACCACGTCCCACATCATAATACATAGGTTCATTAATGGAGAATATTTTTAACACCGCTTACTAGTATGAAAATATAACACAATACAGAAATAAATGCTATTTAAACATATTATTTGAAGTATCACTGAAGATACTGTATATTGCATCATATTTGTAAAACAAAAAAACTAATAAAGACAAATATATAAAACTATAAAGACAATATATTAGCTGGTCAGGGGGATTATCTTGATGCAGTGGGAGATATACAGTAACACCCATCAGTGTAAACTGCTAGTGCAGCAGGGTCAGTGATGATGAAGCGGTGCCTACTGATTCGATTCAATTCAATTACATTTTTAATTAAATTTCTATTTTTACCAATTGACATTGTCGCAAGGCAGCTTTACATAATCAAAATAATTATTTTGTTTGTATGGAATGTGAATGTGTATGAATCAAAATGATAAGATTGTCCCTGATGAGCAAGCTGAGGACGATGGCTACAGTGGTAAGGAAAAACTCCCTGAGATGGCAGTAGGAAGAAACCTTGAGAGGAACCAGACTCAACAGGGAACCCATCCTCATCTGAATCAAATGGATAGCAGGGATTGATCTGCACTCATACTGTGTGAGATTAGAAGGAGATGTGTTTAAGTTAAAAGTGAATCAGAGGCTCAGATAGACTGTAGGAAACTCCTGTCCTGAACTATCGAGCTACTGCCGTCACAAGTCCTCAGAGAACAGCTGTCTGCATCAGCTGTAGAACCGTCGACAGTCACCACACACATCCCAGACGGACCACGATCACCAACTGGTGATGACCAACAGCTCTTCCTTTTCCCTTTTCCAATCTAACTGATCAGGTAAACTGGAATAAAATCAGTAGCAGCATTAGCTTGTGCTAATATTTATTATGGTAGTCAATATTCATTTGAAAATAATGTATCTCAGCATTATTTCAAACTAATATTGACTACCATAATAATTTAAATGAGTAACTAGTTTCTGGTACATAAGCTGTTCATAGAGCTGTTCATAAAATGTCAGAACTTTGTAAGGGTCCACCCCTAGAGGGCACTGTGTGCGCACGTTTGTGTTTGTTTTGTAGTTTTTGTTAGTCGACTTTCCCAGAAGGCACCGCGGTCAGGTGATGACAGAGCTCAACTGAACCGAGGTAGCTCATTAGAATTGTTAGAAATAGCTGGTTGTTCTGGGAAAATGGGTTGAGCATTAATACTCAGTGGGCATGTGTTTTTATTTGGTTTGTTTTGATTGTGGTTTATTTAAATGGGTTCTAAATGGTCTTGTTATTTGTGTCATGTGTAAGTGTACCTTTTAGTTTATTCTGTGGATTTACAGTATGTGTGTACTGTGCTGTGTGTTTCTTGTTCCCCTAGCCTCTAGTTGGTTCCCCTCTCGCCCCCGGTCTCTCTTCAGTCCTAAGCCTTCGAAATGGTTAAGGGGTCTGTATATGCTAAAAGAGACTGGCTTGTGTGTGTGTGTGTGTGTGTGTGTGTGTGTGTGTGTGTGTGCGTGTTTAAGAGCCCTATGTTTATTTAGTTTTTTTGTTAAAAATAGAAGACTTTTAACAGGGCTAAGGCACTGAGTTACTGATCAGAAGATTGGCGGTTCGATTCCCAGCTCAGCCAGGTTGCCATTGTTGAGCCCTTGAGCAAGGCCCTTAACCCTAACTGCTCCAGGAGTGCTGTACCATGGCTGATCCTGCGCTCTGACCCCAGTTCACTGTGCTGTAATGTATATGTGACAAAATAAAGGCTTTACTTTTACTTTACTTCCCTTCACACAAAAGGCATAATCTGTTAACCTGAAGCATTTCACTGCTTCTATCTTTAAAGCTTTTTTTTCTCTTCACATAACTTTTCAGCTCCACCTTTTTCCCCCTTAAGTGGAAACTATTATTAATTATTTGCTCAGAGAAAACCTTTACTTTAATTTCTTTCTTTCTAAGGTTGGAACCGACACTGTGGAATATCTCCAGCGGCTGAAGTGTTGAGGCCGTACCCCTACATCCTGATGTTGGGAGATAATGACCAGCACTGCTCTCAGGCATTAGTGCTTCTCAGTAATAGTATCGTAATGATGTCRCTGTTGAACTTGTTTTGTATTATCTGATCTTGTGCTTTTGAAAAATTAATAATTTTTCTATTATTTGTACATGTACACCCTAAACAATGCTGGGTTAAAAACAACCCAAACTGGGTTGTTTTGTTCCCAGCTGCTGGATAAATATTGGACCAACTACATGCTGGGTTAATTTAACCCAGCAAGATGGGTAAAATATTCAATCCAAATTCTAGGTCATATTTAACTAATAATGCTGAGTTAATTCTACTTCACAAATAGGTTATTATTATTTTTGTTTTATGGGTAAAACAGTTTAAACAGTTAAATTACTTTGATATACTGGTCTATTACAAAAAACAAAAACAAAACCTCTAAGTTTCGCAAACCATACATATCTGCAATAAACAACACCTAATTAATTGTACAAATCATAGAAAAAATATTTATATTTATTTTTCAAAAACACAAGATCAGATAATACAAAACAAGTGCAACAGCAACATCATTACGATACTATTACTGAGAAGCACTAATGCCTGAGAGCAGTGCTGGTCATTATCTCCCAACATCAGGATGTAGGGGTTCGGCCTTGACACTTCAGCCTGCTGGAGATATTCCACAGTGTCGGTTCCAACCTTAGAAATAAATAAAGTAAAAAGTTTATGGAAAAATCAAGAGGGTTGGCTCGTATGCATATTTGTAAGAAGATTAGTGTTTTGTAACACCTCAGCTTTTTATCTGTGGTTGCTAATGCTAGCAACCTAGTTTAATGCAAGCAACCTAGCTTAATGCTAGCGACATGCTGGCACTACAGTTAATAGCTTTCATTCATCACTTCACCACCTTCATACACCCTGCAAGCATTCTACAAAGAAAGCTAAAAAGCTCAGACAGTTTTGCAGTTTCTTTCATTCTTTGGTTTGGCTAGCTAGCAGCCATTGTCAGATAAACTAGCATGCTACTGTATATCACAGACCAGACTGAACGTTTGAGTGTAACGTTAACACGGAAACAGTAATAAATGTTACATACTGAGAACAAATTCAGTCATAGGTGAGTGAAAGTGTGTATACAGACCTTATATTTAACGTTTACATTTCCTCTTAAATGCATGAGGAGGAAGACACGAAGGAAAACAAGACACGAAGCTGACACAGCCACTGAATACACCGGTGAACTTCGGGGGAGGGGCGGTCTTGTCTGTGATGTTAGCTGTCACTAGCTAACCCAACTCCAACCCAGCAAGCTGGGTTAAACAAAAAGTACCCAACTCACTGTAAATAACCCAGAAAAAATGACCCAACAGAGGCAACCCAGCGTTTGGGTAGTAAAAACAACCCAGCAATTTTTAGTGTGTATAGATTTTAATCTTTATTTAATCTTTGTTTATATCAAAGTGTGGTAGGCCTGTGTGGTGACTTTACTTTATTCCCATTGGTTACTTAATATGAGATTGAGCCTTTGGTAAATATGAAAGTCAAACAGGTTCATAGAATTTGAGTTTTTAATGTGGCATATTGATGTTATGGTTGGTAGGATTGTTG
Organism: Clarias batrachus; assembly: GCA_003987875.1. NCBI lineage: Eukaryota > Metazoa > Chordata > Actinopteri > Siluriformes > Clariidae > Clarias > Clarias batrachus. The sequence goes on along the minus strand of QMIH01001693.1, from coordinate 61,242 downwards.
ATTATTAATGCAAACCATTTCCCATGCTAAACCATACTGAAGTACAGGAATGAAGCAGGAATGTCGTTCAGAAGGGAATTATCATACAGTACATTCTTAAAAAAGTGACACCCCTGTTTATAAGGTGCATATGTTAAATAGCTCCCTGTCATGGAAGTATTCTTCACCCTTATCCTTCCAGATGTTTCATAACCCATATTCTCATATAAAAAGTGATATTTGCCTCAGTACTTCCCATTTCTCCTACCCTCATATAAAATACACCTCTCGTGACTCATATACATGGATGTCCTTAATGAGACCTGACACGCCCCTGCTGATTCATTTAATTACAGATCAGATTAAAGATTAATGAGTGTTAATACGCTTCCAGGTAAATGAGCTTCGGATTACAAGTAAAAACATGCCCCTTATATTAAAACATGTAAGCATGGGATTTTACAGTCTAATCATTTAAAAAGCACCTACAGCACCAGCAGGAGTCTCTACATTCATGTACCCCATCAACTCCACATACACTGTGTTTAATAAACATTAGGGGGTGAATAAAATCTTGTAGCTGTGTGTCTTGTTCACACTCGTGCATTTATTTGTAGCTAATTCATTATTTTTTACAGTACAGTATGTGACAGCGTGACTGAAGCAAAAGGAAGACTATTAAAGACTCAGAAGCATGACACTCAGCACCGCCTTCAGGCAGATTTAAATAATAGCTTTCAGTTTGTTTCACTTTGCTTCTATAACTCTTTTCCACTGAATAAAAAACAAAAACAAATCATTCAAATTCTTGTCATATGACACATTCATGTTGGACGATCTATAGTAATAAGGGTAATTGAGAGATAGTTGTTGTAAATGACGAGTTTTTCTACATTCAAAGCTGAAAGAAAACTCGTCACACCCTTTCTTTTGTAGTTTACACTCCAACCACACTGTCATGAGAAGGTTCCCTGATATCAGGGCTGCAATAACACACATCTATTTTAATGTATTTAGAACATAGGTGTCCTTTTTTTTTTTTTTTTTAGAAATATGTGTAAATAACACACTAAATCTCCTTATTTAAGACTACATTTCCCATCATACACTGCACCCAGTCATGCTTTAATTGTATTCACCTGCACCTTGTTTGGAACATTAATTTGCCTTTATGTAGTGCCTATTGAGCTGGTTATTTTGGCTTATGTCTGGTCCGGTCCTGTTCAATTCCATTCACTCCTATTTGATCAGATCTTTGTAGGGTTGAGTTTAATGATTTTGTTTACAGTTTGTATCTTGTGTCGGTTGACTTTAGCATTAGTACTAGCCACAGTTCCTGCATTCACGTTCATGATTGTGTATTATGTTCATAATGTTTATTCCTTTTTATACTCCACTTTAATAACCAACAGTCTGTGCTTGCATCCTGTCTCTCCTCCACACATGACAAGCGAGTCTTACTTCAGGCCTTTCAACCACAGTACCATTACACCGTGTATCTGAAATGTCACTTGCTCATTTTAAATATAAATGTTATTAATCATGAATTAATGTTTGGGTGTAATTGTAAAAGCTAAAACTAAATGCAACAATTTGGTTTCCACTTTTAGCCACTCGTCACTGTTCTGAATTGCAGCTTGATCTAAATAGGCTTCCTGAAATTAACAACTTTGTGGAAATTTGTAGTTCTTCTCTCATGAGGTGATCATTCAGTCCAAGAAATGTGTTATGCTGTGTAGGTCACGGCACAAAACATTTATATTACTGTATTAAAGTAACATAAATGTACACTAAGAAAACTATATAAAGTATTAAAGTATAATGATATATAATGATAATGATATATAAGTATTGATACACGCCTGCAAATATCAGTGATGTGTCATTCATCATTTCTATCAAAGTGAAAAGTAGTGTAACCTGCTTTAGCAGTTCTGTAACAGAATATCAGTATAATATAATATAATATAATATAATATAATATAATATAATATATAATATATAATATAATATAATCAGTAGCATTACGAGGAGGCAGATGGTGTAGATGTGAAAGTGACCTGGAGTAGCTGTGTACGCTGACTGCCTGACCTCAGTTGCGTTTGTCCACAGAAACACACATCAGTATCTTATCCACTCCTACTGAACAAAGGGATTTCTACAATGGCAGATAAAATCTGTTACATTTATTTGATCTGATCTTCATTTACCCAGTATGGCTGAGTCGGTGTCCACTGTTGCCTCTGATACTTTTTTTTTTGGCAAAATATGAGTTTTTTTTACCCTGTACTTATATCTTGGCAGAAGACCTGGGACAGAGCTAAGCAGAGGATCTATGATGGACCTGGGGCAGAACTTTAGAGGCCACTATGGAACCTGGTGGCAGCACAATTTTCTCAAAACCAGTACAGTATATGCTGTAGGTATGACAACTTTAAGCTAGTCCATACAACAATTGGAGTCCTAAACACAAAGTTCACCAACAAACACAAAATGTTGTGTAGCACCCAGGAAGATAACATGGCTGTGGTATCTGTTCACCAAGTTATTTTCACTGGCATAGCAGAGAACCATACTTTTTTTTTGTTAGGGTACTCCCCCAGGAATCACAGCTACTAACCAGGTCGTGTGCAGATGCTTACTCTGAGGTGTATGGAGCCAGCAACCGCATGTTTGGTAGTGTAGCATGCTCGCAGGAAAGCATTTGCATGAGTTGTGATTGCGTGACCCATTCAAACAATGGAGTCCTTCTTTCCATTGCAGTCAGAGAAACACTTCCAATCTCTGAAGGCCAGCACATGGAATGTAGAGGAGCAGCGGAACATTTATGCCCTGGACCAGAACATATCCAAGGACTAAACAGATCAAGCTTTCATCTTTCACACAACCGAGACAGCACACATATGTCTGGCTGATAGCATTCCCGTATAACAAGTTATACATCAGCAAGATGTTGCACAGAAAGCGTTTGTGAATTGATGATGCACAATTGAAAAGGCAGGTGATAAATGAAATCATAATTTAACAACTGCATTTTGTGTTCATTTAGGTTCTCTTTGTGTCACATTAAAATTCGCTTGATGATCATTTAAGTGGGACAATTATGCAAAAATAAAAATATTATATTTATTTATTGCACTGCACTGTAGGAAGGCACTTTAGGACAATGAAAATAACACTCCTTTAGTATTATTTCATACTCCCTGTGTCTACTCAGTCTGCTGCTGTCATATCTGCACTATAGCTTTATGCTGTTTTAAACTTTTATAATTGATTACTTTTCACACTGCACACATTCATTCTTCAAACTTCATTGCTGTCTAATTAATTCTGCTGCATTTCATTTGGTAATGCAGCAGTTCTTTAGCTTAACTGGTACGTGATGGATAAAATTCAAATTTGAATAATGCAGGAGTGCAAACACCCAAACCACCCCTCCCCCCCAGAACCTGTTTCTGTTGTGCCACCCATGCGCTCAACCAACCGCCAAAAATCTGTTTACTTTGAAATAAAACTGGTGAGCAACAACAAAATCCACAATCACATAAATAAAATGCAGAGTCAATAACAACTCAATGACACAATTTCATGAAAGTTAGTAAAATACTGCTGAAAATTCCTGCAAGAAACTTCAATTCAGTGTTTGGACAAATTCATAGTTAAAGACTATTGTTTTCAAGATAAATAACCATAATGCTTGACCTAAAGGAGATCTGGTTTGTGTGTGTGTGTGTGCGCGTAGCTCTACAGGAATGCAAACCATTCATCAGTGTCTGGGCTTTTATAAGTTTTAAAATTTTTTGTATTCCTTCCTGGACAGGACAGTTGATCTGTCAGCGAGTTCCTTGTTCCTTATGCTGAAGTTTGTTTACTTATGATAAATGTTTAACCTCTGACAGGAATAGGTTCTTTGGTCTAAGTTTATGGCGTTGATATGGCACTTTACACACAGGGAACATTGTACTATTGGCATAAACTCGACAGGTTAATGATGAACTACTTAGGGCTCTAGAGTTTTACTGTTTTTTCAGCACAAACCATGCAATGGATGAGATGCTTGTAATTAAAGTAATGTAATGCAGGACTGAGTATTTGGTTCTTTATCTGTGTTAGACCAAAATTCCAATTAGCTAGACGTGCACCATGTGAATATAGAGTCCTAGTAGTTATCAATCCTGTAGCAGATCACAGACACAGTAACAGAGTTCAGTATTAATTGCTTGGACTCTCCATCTCTACTCACAATGACTTTTTGTTTATTCACTGTCTGGTTTGGAATTTTTGATGAATAATGTTGACTCATAATGTTGTTAGCAATAACACATACGCTTACCGGAGTGCCCAAACTACTTTTATGTGTGTTACTATTATTATTTTTTATTTTCATGTTTTTGTAAATGAAACCATAACCATAAATACATAAGCAGAATGTTTCGTTATAAAGAGTATAGTCTCTCTGTCTCTCTCTCTCTGTCTCTCTCTCTCTCTCTCTCTCTCTGTCTCTCTCTCTCTCTCTCTGTCTCTCTCTCTCTGTCTCTCTCTCTCTCTCTCTACATCCATGGAGCGGTCGTGTCACTTCTGGATGTGACACAATAGCAGGATTGTCAGGATTTACAACCAGTTCATGTTTAAACCGCAGCTCCTCCTCACCTGATACTCCACGCCCCCATGTCTCATACTGTAGCCACAGGAGGACAAAGAACTTTACCAGTACAACGCTTTTAGGACAAGCTGCTGGGGAATGAAAGCAGGTAATTATTTTAGTATAAAATTATGAGCTAAATTCTATCAGGTTATTATCCTTAGAAAATATTTTAACCAGAAATCAGAGAGCTAATTTAGAGCTAATTTCTGTTATGCAATTTAAACTTTGTAAACACCATATTATATTACTGTATTTTTATTTGATAGCTTTGGGAACGGAGGCATGGTGGTGTAGTGGTTAGCACTGTCGCCTTGCACTTCCAGGATCTGGGTTCGAGTCCCGTCTCTGTGTGCATGGAGTTTTCATGTTCTCCCCGTGCTTGGTGGGTTTCCTCCAGGTACTCAGGTTTCCTCCCACAGTCCAAAGACATGTAGGTCAGGTTAGTTGGCCTTCCCAAATTGGCCGTAGTGTGCATGTGAGTGTTCTGTGGTGGATTGGAACCCTGTCCAGGGTGTACCCCGTCTTTTGTCCTAAGTCTCCTGTGATAGGCTCCAGCCCCCCATGTGACCCTGAATACAGGAGAAAGCGGGATAGATGATGAGTGAGTGAGCTTAGGGAACCTGTATACTGTCCTAATACAAACCTGTATGTCAGCTCATGTATTTGGCAAGATAAGAAGTAATTATTTATACTTGTGGTGAATGGGTTTTATTATGTGCAAGTAAGGTTGATAGCAGACCAAGTGATAATACTATTCTCCACAAATTTGCAAAGTTTGCTAGAGTGCAGTTTAAGATTAGGCAATGGTGTCTCAATTGGTTAAGGGAAACTGGGATACTGGATCACTGATCAGCACCACCAGACTTCCACTTATAAGCCCTTAAGCAAGGCTCTTAACCCTGTCTGCTCCAGTGGCACTATGTCCTCTCTGACCCCAGGCTTCCATACTGGGATATGAAAAAGAATCATTTCACTTTGCTGTAAGGAACATGTGACAAATAATTGAATCTTAATTATATCTGTTTCTACAGTACTGTAGGTGGTGAGTTGATTTGATTTCGCATGTGGTTCATACGGTACCTGTTCATAATGGACCATATAGTGCGAAATACAACTGTATATGAGGGACGAAATAAACAGCTTAAATCCATCCATACACTCAGTGTGTTTATTAGTACCTACTGTATTATAGTGTACTGTTTAGTAGTGGAGTGCAGGGTCAGTTTCATAAACACGGTGTGGTATATGGTGAGGTTTATTACAGAAATGCACAGCAGGGTCTTAGCTTCTCTAGTCACAGCTATACAAAACAAAGGTGTCCTGGTCACTGGTAAACACTAAGAAACCGTGGCAGGTCTGGACAGGTTGTGACAATTCATAGCAAATTATGTATAATCATTTCTCAACACTTTGTGAATGTGACAATGGCCTGTATAGGCAACTATATAGGCAACTCCTGAGAAAGGAGTAAACCCTAACCTATTTAAAGAAGATTAGAAAATGTTAACTTTAAATGTCCTGAATATAAGTTGTATCAGCTCTCATTGGTAAGTTTAACTTTATGACTGATAAAAATGTACTATGTGATTGAACAAAGAATTATGAAATGGTTGACCGTTTGCTGATTTCTAAAAGCAGGTGATTCACCTCAACCTAATCAAGGCAGTAAAGAACATTTTGATACTATGGAAATATGTTATCCTAATCCAGCTACACATAAACAGAAAAGCCACACAGCATAGACTAAGTATGACTTTAGACATGAGAACTAATACAATCTGAATCTAAAGGGAATTAAGACTTTAACTCTTCTTTAGTGATTAAAAATCTATTTATTTTCATAAAAGTTAACTACAAATGCATAATTAAAATACCAATAATAATAACTAAAAAATATACAAACCCTGACCTTCTGCTCAGTAGGTGAACATAACCTGAGCTACCACAGCACCAACGATAAACGTCAATAAATTAAATGTTATTAGCAGCTGTGATGTAAAGTAATGTTTTCATTAGAGGAACGCTCTTCTACTTGGCTGTTTTTAACTACTTTATTTATGAGTATTTCCCTGTTAACTGTACAGTAGAGTATTAAATATACATTGATTTTACAGAAAAGTGTTATTGATTTTATGGATGGATGGATGGATGGAACAAAATGCTAAATTAGGTAATACATCCACAGTTTAAATCCATCTTGTGTAGGCCATTGCAGAGCAATGATACTCTAGAAACACCAATAAGTAAGACATAAGTCTTACTGACTTATTACAATACTATTTTTTATTGATTTATACTGAATTACATTTTAAATAAATAGATTTTCATTCTACGTTCATTCTAAGAGATCATCAGTGTGCTGGTCCCCACAGTGATATTTATTTTGTCTAGTAAAGTCTGCTCATTTATTTATAAAGGTTTATCATAGATAAACATTTTATTCATTCTTCTAGAATAAAGTAAGCAACTGCTGCCGTCATAATTTTGTCAAAATGTTCACTACTGAAAACTGCCAAAAAAATGAATTTCAGCATGTTCTGTTTATCTTTTATATTTGACAGAGAATCTGTAGAAGTGCTCATGGACATCAGGGGCTTCCAGGTTTATGTATGGTTTGCCACCTGTGTCGGTAAGTGTCCTAAAAGTGAAGTAGTAAAATAAGAATGGTAAAAGTTGTTAAAGTTATTCCAAATTCTAATGTACACAACAACCCTCTCCAACCCTGCTCTCTTGCAAGGCGTCATTTTTGCAGATACTCATACCGTTCCTGCCAGAGTGGGCTCTACAGCTGTCCTACCGTGTCATCTGAGTGATGTTTCCAGCCAACCAATGCATGTTGTCTGGCGCATCAAGCGTGAAGTTGTGTTTGAACGAAAAGGGAAGGAGTCATATGTGGGTGAGGGATACGAGGGCCGTGTGGATGTTCCTGAGGATGCACTGCGTAATGGGAACTGTTCACTCCTGTTAAACCATGTAAGATCTACTGATGCAGGCGTGTACCAAAGCTTCCTGGGGATCAAACGGCCAAAGAGAGCTCCATCTAAAAAACTGCACCTCATCCAGAGCATTGAACTTTCTGTAAACGGTAAGTGGAGAAGGCTCAATTAAACAGAAGTAGTTTTAAGATTATATTAAGCCCCGTTTACATTGCAGGTCTCGATGCCCAAATCTGATTTGTTGCCTATATCTGATTTTTCTGACCGTCTGTTTACACATTCTTTCAACTATCCCATATACAATTCAAGTGTTTACACTTGCCATACCGTCTGAAACATTGCGCATACTTAAAGGGAGGTTCTTACACTACAGACTAGCCAAGATGGACGAAGGCGAAATATGCTTGATGCTAGCTGTGTGATATATGCAAAGTTCGCGAAACGGAGAAGGAGGAAAAGGGCCGTCATTGCAGCCTGTGCACATGCTTCATTTATTGTGTCCGCAACCATTCAGAGGAATGTCTGGGTGCTAGACGTGTCGGGGTCGCTCTCTGGTGGCTTGCAATAGGTGTGTGCTGGCGCATCTGTTTGGGATGAGCAGCGCCTCAGTGTGCCTGATTACGCCATTAAACCGCGAAGAAGTCGCAGTTTTAATGACGTACAGAACGCAATGCCTCAGAAAATCCGATCTGTCTGTTTACACAACAATCAAATTAGCATATATTTGATTTATATCTGATTTATTTCCACATAGGAAGGAGGCCTGAAACCGATCTCGAAATATCGGAATACATGCGTTTTTTTCCTGTTAACACGGACATAGAAAATATCCGATACGTGTCACGTAGGAGCAAAAAATCGGAATTGGGTCACATTTAACTGACGGTGTAAACGCAGCTTTAGTAAACAAAGTCAATGAAACTTTCATACAACACTGCTTCAAAACAAGATCTAATTAATTAATTAATTGTTGGGAAATTCACAGTCTGCCACAACAGCTAACAGGCAGAGAAAAGTAAATAAAATACAGAATAAATATTTTATTTAAATGTTTCATTTAAGCATTAAAAACTGTCACATTTTTCAAAAATCATTTTGGACCGAAAAAGGATCGAAATGGGTCTAGGCAAATTCACATAACTAAATTAATGCTAAAACGGTTCATAACACATCAAACCTTTCACGTGGATGGGTACAATGGGCGCAGACTTGTACCTCCAGTTGCATGATTTTATGCCTTGTGCTTCAGTACCTTCAAATGATTGAATAAGTGTAATTGAATAAGTAAGTGCATGTGGTAAAAATAAGGCATTTGTGTAAACATCTTTTTTTTTTTTAAACTATTATTTTTGGATTCATTCATTTATTCTTATCATTTATCTTTTCAAAGACCTACCTGAAGAGAGACCTAAAAACACACAGAATGGAAGATCATTCCCAAAGTCAACTCTAACTAGTGAGTGGATATAAAACCTCATTTCCTGAACAGTTTACTGTCAAATATCATACGTTTTGGTAACACTAACTGTTTTGGTGTAGTATTTAAAAGATATATATATTATAATAATTACATATTCTGTATACTGTATACTGTATATATAAGTCAGAGACAAGCAGTGAGTTTCTAAGTTGAACTACAAAAGTGCAAAAAAGTCTTGGTTAATTTATTGCAGAATTGAGTAAGTAAAAATCTTTTGATGAGAAACCATATTTGTATTATCTCTTTGTCTCTAGATGCTGTTGGAATGAACTCTCCTCATCCACTGCTCATAGTCTTTTCCTTTATTTCATATTTCCTCTTTCTGTGTAAAGAAGCAGTGTACTCTATCTGAGTAAACAGGAGCATAAGGAATAACAAACCCCACCAAATATCTAGGCGAGTTTATGCCTTTAAAGGAGTTTTTTCCTTGGTTTTAAACGTCTTTGCATACTGAACCGTCTTATCTGCAGAATCAGTTGGGAAATATAAATGTTCTCACTGATGATCAGCCAATTAGTTGGTTAAATACATCTCTGAGCTCTACACTGGCCAGGTGTGATAACTGCAATCAATAGATTCATGTTATGAGCAATCAGATCAGATCAGACCTCAAGCAAATCTTTGGACAAAGTAAACAAAGATGGCTGGCAAACAAGCTCTTCAGAATAGTTTGAGCTTCTGTTTCCGCAAACATCGAGAACATTATTAAAATTCCATTTAACAAAATTAATACTTACAAACATCACAGTCAGAATTTATGAGACTATGTATGAGCCTGAGGTTCCTTTAGACCTCAACAGAAATTGTTTTCTCAGACCTCTTTAATAATGTAGAGATCAATAGGCTTGTTATTTGGCACCAGCCATCCACCATCCACCAGTCCATTACCTAATGATGAACATTCAGGCTGCGTCCTCAATGATGTGAGACCTATTGAGGTTATTAGGGAGCTGTTCCTGAGATTCTAAGATCTAAGATTTTTAGGTGCCTAGAGATGAGAAGACTGCCATTCATGAAACTTGTTATTGTTAATGTGAAACCAAAAGCTACAGATACTGTAAGACCCTTTGTAGAAACCTGAATGGTTTGATGACTGTATAAGTAATATCTCTGAAACTGCTTATCATAATATAAAAAACATATGAGTATTCTAGTGATACATGACATGAAACTTGTGCATGACATAATGTTTAATGTCTCAGTGGGTGATGTTCTTGTTGTCACTTTAAGTAAGCTTCAGCATGTTTGGAATGCAGTAGACCACACCCATACCAGTAAAAGAAATTTCCTGGAAGTCAAATTCTTGCTTTCCTGACAGCCTAATCTGTTCTTTCTGAACAAGTTTAAATCTCAACAACAACAAAAAATTCCTCTAGTATTACTTCTGAAAAGAGTAGCCCATTATATGCAAACTCAATTAAATTAATGATGGAATTTGCAATACAATAAAGAAGTAATTTTGAGATGGAAATGAAATTATAAAATAAAATAAATGAAAATAAAAAATCATACAAATTATCCATGCTTTTTTGTGATTTTTAAATCCATATTAAGACCATTCTTGAGTTATACAGTATATTATGTTATATATTTGGTATGTTTATATGCAATTATAGCACAAAAGTTATATTAAGATAACAAGTTGACATTTTTTCCTTTGATTCAAGGTTTCATTTTTTCACTGTATGTTCTTTATTGGCTTTTTAAATTTTGTTTGTTAATTCATTCCCTTTAAATGAATTGGTGTGCAGCATCAGTGGTGTGTCAGTGAGGAGTCTTATCATCACCCAACACATCACAGCATTTACAATCATAGCTACGGAGCAGATTTAGTTCAGCTTTTCAAACTCAAATTTTATTTGTCTCATACGTAGTTTACATGGAAGTGTAAACTGTGATGTATAAAAATATAAAAAATAGGAATGATATTTTAAATAATATGAGTGTATGAACTCAGCAGTATGAAACTTGGAGTATGAAATGAAATGAGGTTTGTGTCAGCAGCAGTGTGATTGTGTCAGGGGACCACCAGAGGGCGCCAAAGCGCCCACAGACATTTTGTGTTCAGTTTTCTTTTGTAATTTTAGGTGGACTTCAATTCCCAGAATGCACCTCAGTCAGGTGATGTGGCGCTCACCTGAACTGAGGTTGCTCATTAGTGTTTGATTATAAATGTTCCTGTGTTTCAGTGTGTCTTGGTCTTGCATCTGTTCGTCTAGGGTTACTGTTTGTCCTGGGATGTTGTCTAGTTCTGTGTTCTTCCAAGCTCTGAGTTCTTCCTGGCTCCATGTTCTCCTGGCTCCGTGTTGTCCTGGCCTTTGTCTGTCTCCTAGCCTGTCTGTCTGTCTCTGTCTGTTTGTAATGTCTAGTCTGGTTAGTTTGTCATGTTYATAGTTCGTAGCTCCTATGTTTAAAGTTCTGGTTCTGTTCTTTTGGTTCCCTGTCTTGTTCAATAAAGTCTTTTGTTTCACTTCACCTCTGTTATCATGTCGCTCTTTCGTCCGGCAAGCAGTAACCGTGACAGATTGTCCAGGTCCTAATGGACAAGTTAGTCTCATTTTATATGCAGGTTTATTTTATAAACAATTTTATTTATTCCATCAGATTTTCATTGAGTTAAAACAAACTTCTCATAATACTTAAATACAATTGTTTATATTCCTTCTGACAGAACTGATGTAATGAATTACAGATTTGGGGAATCCCTCACTCAGACATGCTTTAATTACTTTTGTGGTCCACATTTGTTCCTCTGTGGGATTCAGGTTAAGCTTGAGGCTTTCTGCTGGTCATTCGTGTGCTTTTTTTTTAAGCTTGAAAATGTATTATTTTTTACAATTCTAGCTTAATCTATTTATTGGAGCAGTAAACAAGTGATGTTCATGAGCATACATTTTAGCACATATTAATACAATTTACTATTACAGTACTTATAACTGTAGTTCTTGATGTTGTTGTTTAACCCATGAGGGTGTTTGTGACCGTTTCATATTAGTCTAGAAGGTTGAAACAAAATAGGGTTTCTATCTTCTGCAAAGGTATTTTTTTTATCATTGTTTTATTTATTTATTTATTTATTTATTTATGCTAAAACTCATGAACATGACTTAATGAAGCTTATTTCACATAATAGTACAACTTTCAAGCATCCAAATACTGATGAATACTGCATCAGCTTTGTGTGCATGATGTACATTTATACGGTTAATAAATCCTCTTTTATGTTTTATTTTAACATTCGGGGAGGCAAGTTTGCACTGTTGAACTGTGTTTGTTAGTTAGTGACTTTTGACCTACAGTTTATGTGCCTACCTTGTGAAGATGCAGCTCAGTGGACAGCAGCACTTTAACTGGAGAGGTTTTTTCTACAGAGCCGAGTCACACTCAACCACACTCTCAGTCACATCATGCTCAGTCTTTCCCTCTGTCCAATCACGCCCTCTCTTTTCTTCTGTCCTGTTATGCTCTCTCTATGATTTAACCCTGTTGTGCTCTCTCTCTCTGTCCATCACTGTCATACTGTAGGCCAATGAGCCTGCTTTATAGACAAGCCAAGGCTTGTATTGTCATTCCAACCATATACAGTTGAGTACACAGTAAAACGAAACAATGTTCCTCCAGGACCAAGGTGCTAAATATAGGTTAAAGTCGGAAAATTCAAACATCGTGCAAAATTTAATTTATTTCAGTAATGCAACTTAAAAGGTGAAGTAATATATGAGATAGACTCACACACTCTATCTCTAATCTTCTATACCGCTTAATCCTGCATTCAGGGTCGCGGGGGCCTGGAGACTATCCCAGGAGACTTGGGGCACGAGACGTGGTACACCCTGGACAAGGTGCCAATCCATCACGGAGCACACACTCACACACACTACAGCCAACTTGGAATGCTAATTAACCTAACCTACATGTCTTTGGACTGTGGGAGGAAACTGGAGTACCCAGAGGAAACCCACCAAACATGCAAACACCATGCACACAGAGATGGGAATTGAACCCGGACCCTGGAGGTGCAAGGCGACAGCGCTAACCACTACATGACCATGCCGCCTTGAGAGAAACCCATTCCATGCAAAAAACAGTCAACAATATGTCTCTTTTCTGTATATAAATAGTTTTAGGTTTACTTTAAAAAATGTAAATCTGTCATATCTGAGTTAGTCAGCTAATTAGGTCTCTTAGTTAGCTAGCTGGTTCTGGTAGAGTTGTGTTGTTAATTTATGTTGTTGCATGTATGTAGCACCTTGGTCAAAGCACTTTTTAAAAATTATAATACTAATTGAAATGATCTTGACCCCAAGATGTATCAGCCTACTAGAAACAAATGCCAGGATATCCCATATTACCAGTCTACAACTCTACAAAGCTAACAACGGCCCAGCACCCATTTACCTTTCTGCTCTAATCACATCACGTTCCCTCTGACCCTCCAGCACTGCTCGCCTCGTCCCACCATCTCTCAGGGATCGAGGCCGGCATTCATCCAGTCTCTTTTCTGTTCTGGCATCTAGGTGGTGGACGAACTTCCTCTAAATGTAAATGTAAATGTACTGTACCAGTCCACCTCTGCTGGAGAGGATGTGAACAAGACTGGAGAAGGTATGGTGCGAAAACTAGGCTCTGGCTAATATGAGGAGCTGCAGTACCCAGCTATGTATAGACTACTTTTTATCAACTTACCATAGAAGCTTACAGTATGTCCAGTGGAAGGTCTGCTAGAATTTTAGGAATTGGGTACCAGGATCTCTTAATTAAGGACGTTGGAAAACCCCATAGTTACTAGGTATGGTATTTCTGAGTGGTCAGGTTTTCAGAAAATACCTCCTAAACTCAGGGCCATTTTAAGAGCCATATGTGATCAATACTGTATGATGGCAAGTGACAGATTGTGATTCATTAATGATTAATATTACATGAACTAACAGGAATGAAAACTGTTTAGTCAGGAAATAATTTATTTACAATAAATGTGACATCATAAAAGCAATACAACATTTTCACAATATAAACAAATCATAATTCTTTCTACAGCGCAGTAAAACAGCATATAACCTACAGAATGAAGTTAATGAATCTAAAATGAACCCAAAATGTTGGCTACAGAGGAATGGGTGTTTCCTAGGTTGACTGACAAGTGCCAATGCTAAGGAGCTAGCTCACACATTCTGGTTACAAAGATAATACAATTTCAATATAGACAATACATGTTGTCAATGATTATTAGTTCCTGGGGATTTTTAAATAGAATTTTCAAATTCGCTATCCTTTGAAAGCCAGCTGACATCTAGGCAGATGTCCCTAGCATGATGCTAAGAAAAACAGAGTACAGGACTTTCAAGTTTTTTAAAAATCCATATTATACTGTAGGTTGACCAGCTAGGGCACAGGGTGAGACATTTAACCCCAGATCATGAGGTCAAACCCCAGCACCACAAAGCTACCACTGCAGGACCCTTGAGCAAACCTCAACTGCTCAGATGTACGTATGATGAATTCTACTATAAAACACAGTAAAATCTATATTTCATTTATATCTTTTAATGATGAATAAAGTGGTGAAGGGGCTTGTGTAACTCTATGCTGTGCAGAGCCACCCAACTGGAAACTTCAAAAAACTTTTGTAAATTGTAAATGTAAAATGTTAATCACTTTAAATAGATATATTTTGTTTATA
>QMIH01001693.1:22661-46422 GCA_003987875.1 Clarias batrachus | reverse complement strand
ATTTTAAAGTCAAATGTAAATTAAGACCAAATTGATATTGTGTCAATGCCAGTGCATTATTTTTTTGGGAAGCACAAGTATACATTTAACATCTGCATCTTTTTTTTTTCTGAGTTTATTGTATTAAGACTTTAGAAATAGTGTTCCAGATACTATAATAAAGTGACACATTGTCAGGGATAACCCCTAGAGGGCGCCAAAGCGCCCTGTGTTTTTGTTTGTAGTTCTTTTTTAGTTTTAGTTTTATACTTAATTTCCCGGTTTGCAACTCGGTCAGGTCACGTGGGCGCGCACCTGATCCGAGTTGATTATTAGTCTCATTATATAAGTTGTGTTTGAGTTCTAGTTTGCGTCTTGCATTTGTTACAATTAGTTTAAAGTATATGTCTCGTGTCGTTATTCGTGTTTTGGTTTCGGTTTTATTATTAAAGTATATTTGTTTATTTAATTTCCCTGTTTTGTGTTTGTGTTAATAATAAATAAATCGTTTTTCCTTCACCAACTGGAATCCCTGCGTTTATGCCTCGCACAACCCCGAAGCGTGACACACATGAGGCAGTGGAGTGACATGTACAGCATTTGGCAGACAACATTATCCAAAGCGACTTACACTTTTATTCCATTATACATCTGAGCAGTTAAGGGTTAAAGCCTGTGTTCAAGAGCCCAACAGTGGCAAACCTGGAGATTTGAACCTGGAACCTTCAAATCCCTAGTCCAATGCGTTAACCTTTGAACTACTTTGAGCTAGGTTCTGTTGGGTCCTGATGCAACTGCTGCATAAGCAACACTGTCCAAATCCGACTCCGTGTTTCTCTCATCCTCTGCTCTAGGCCTTCTCTTGTACTTGATGCTGGCATAATTAATGTTCTCTTCCTGTAAAAGACACAAGACCACAGAACCAGAACACATACACATCTCTTAGCTCGTTAACAACTTAGTGTGGGTGCCATTTGACTGGAGCAGACCTGAAGCTTGGAACAGGTCTGCTTCAGTCAAGCAGCACCCACACTAAGTTTCCATGCACCAAGCATTAATCTTGTGCTGATGCACACACAAATTCCAGCATGTGTTTTCAACATTTGTGTTTTCACGTTTCCATCCATCCATCCATCATATCATCTGACATTGCTTCATGGTGGTTTGCCACAAGAAGCAGTTGTTGCTGTTGGGAAGTTATGTTGCTGATCTGGCAACCTACATGCACACACACACACACACCCCCACACACAGTCCTACACTATGGATACTTCGAACTCACCAATCATGTTAGCATACAACACATGTCTTCAGAGTATGTAGGACATGCAAACTTAACAATCCCAAAACATAGCAACTGCAAAATAGCACTGTAAAGCTCACACGAACACAAACTACATGATCATGTGGGGTCATCGCCATGGTAGAACACCACATGTTTTTTTCATGACATATTTTGGTTTTTACAAGCATGAGCATGAGCAGGGTAAAATAATAAAAATAAAAAACAATGCTCTGCATATTATAATCATGATAAGCATGACCGAGTGTATAAATCACTATAAATACAGTAGCTACCTAATAGCATTAAAAAAAAAAAAAACATGTATGGAACAGGAAAATTAAGGGGGGAAAAAGCAAATAATACAGAACCACTGTACCTAATCATTTTTTCTAACTTTAAATAACATTTTAAACATCACCTTTTATTTTCTATTCTGATTATATTTCATGTATACTGAATGTAAACAGTGATAAAGTAAATTTCTGTATTCTATTTGTTCTATTTATAGTAAAATAATTTAAACTGAAACAGTAATAAATTTTCTTATATTTGGTTAATATTCAGAAACACTCTTTCTCTGGCACTGGCTCTGTTTGTTTCTAATACTTGTCTCTAACTTGTAACCCAATTGGATGTGGGATAAATAGTTGCTTTTCTTAAAATGGTTTCTAATGGTTTTAAATTTGATAAGTAATGCAACTGCGAATCACAGGTTTATATATATAAATACACTCCTTCTCATACATTACTGTTTCCATAGTAACAGCTCATTCAACTGCTAATTTAAGTTAAATAAATAGATAAAAAAAACATCCTTTTTTAAACAAAGAAGAATTGCAGCTCAGCATCTATGGATGGAATCTCCACTGTCAGCACTTTTCTCTGACACCTTTAGGACAGATTACCTTTTGCTTTGATAAGCTTTGTTTTGTGGTCTTATTAACTTCAAAACAATGCCAACAAAGATGAGGGAATAGCTTACATTATAGCAGTTATTAACAAGAATAAAGTTGATCTACAGATGTTACACCACACAGTGCGATAGCTCAGCTCTGCTTTCTCTTATTTATTCTGCATAGTTGTTGGCAGCTACTGTATATTGCGAGTTTACCTCTTCAGGAGAGTCTGTGGTCTTACTGCAGCTCCTACATGATGACTTCCCTAAAAAGGTAAAAAAAGAAAAAGAAACATAGCTTAAAAAGTAATCCATAAAACATATTAATAACAGAAAGATCTCTAAGAAGTTGAACGTAAATAATTATTATACTGTATGTAAATAGATTATGGCCAAGAACAATGAGTTGTTACAATTGAATATTGGAGATCATTTTAAATAAAATGACTGTAAATAAGTTGAATAACAATACTTGTATTTTTGTCCTATTTGTGGTGCATTTAATAAAACCTTTTATAAAGTACCCAATATCAGATTTAAAGTTAAATTTTTGACACTATTTAGGTTTGCTGAATAAATTAACTTGAGGAAAAGACATTAGTTGTAGACTATGAAATCAATCTCTCTTTTTGAACAATGCAGCTAAGATAGAATCAAATCAAACGGATTGTCTATCAATGAGTTTGCCAGACAGCTGATTAAATATTTACTGTCAAAACATAAAAACAAATAAATTAAGCAGGAGAAATGTTTTTTTTTTTTTCTGATAAAAACACAAAGCCGAACAATTTTATTTACATAACCTGTGCTGAAACATTAAGATGCATGGGCCATGTCGAGCATCTTGCTTTTTTACACTGACTCTCTCTGTCTCTTCACTGTGGTTTAGATTTGGTATTTTCCGTCATGTTCTTCAGGGAGAAGGGGCAAAACTATTCATATCTAATTATGACAATCAAGTCTGTGGTCTTACATGTATGCACAAATATTAGATAAAACTGTTATAACATATTGCTAGCATGCAGTTATATTTAAAAAGTCTGTAGTTCATGGAAAAATACTTTTATTTTTTCCCCCCACAGTGTTATGTAGGTCAGTGCCCAACTATTTATGACATACATAAATCACTTACACTGCACTTTGCAGCAGAGCATACCCATGCAGATGATGTTTATAAGGACAGAAACTGCACACACGCTGTATATAATGAAGTCTGTAATGCAGTATAATCGGCGTCCTGCAGGCTCCTCAGCATCAGAATACTTTGCAAAGTTATCTGCTAAAAACAGAGTCACAAACATACATCAGTATAATGAAAAGCTCATTCTCAGCTGTAAGGTCACGAAAATGCTTTAAAATATACGACTGCACTTAGTTAGTTTAGAAACACTGTAAACGCTAGTGCTCAAAGTAATTAAACATTTTGAGTAGTGTTAACTTAAGCAATTACAATTAGTTCAAATTAATGGACCTTTTTGAGTATTTAGAACTTTTTAAAAAATTGGTATTTATGAGTTTGTACAGTAGAAATGACACTTTTCAAGTTAGCTGAACGAATTTTATATTTTAAGCCACAGTAACTGTCTCCTTAAAGTTCCACCAACTTACAATCTTTCAGCTTAGCGATTTTGTGTCTGACGTCATCAATGCACATGTCAACTGCACACACTGAATAGTTATAATCAAGATGGTGGATTGGTCTGTCTTCACATAATCTTTACAAATCTGGGAACTTAAAGTACCAGAGCACTGGTGGCTCAGTTCCAAACCCAGATAAAAATGGGAGGGTTGTGTTCAGAACGACATCTGGTGTAAAAACTTGTAACAAACCGCTGTGGCGACCCATTGCCAAGAGTAGGCAAAAGACCAACAACAGTTTATTTAATTTGCAACAACTACAAAAATATATAGTTCTGTATGAGTTAGGCTACACAGTAATGCAAGTAAATAACAATTAATATAAATGAGTACAACAAACTCAAAAACTGATAGTTCTGTTTACTTAAAATTGGAAACATCATTACTTAAAAAAAAACTGATGTAACTGATTATCTCAAATGTTTTGAGTTTTGCCAACTTTTTCAGGTTTACAGTGTAGGTAGGTAGGTAGTAAAACCTCAGTCTCAAATATTTTTACGAATGTCGAGTTCTTACGAATCTCCCTGTTCCAGCAGTTCATTGACATTCGTGGCGAAGGGAGGTCTCCTTAGGAAGTTGGTATGCCTGCCTTTTAAGTCTTAAGAGCAAATTAAGGCATTCTTGAGAAAAGAGGTTGACTTTTTTATCGTACGGTCGATACATAAATACAATAAGTTGATCTAATGAAATTTAAGTCTTAAGATGGTCATTCAGGACCCATATGTGCAACTTACAGTTCGGCACTCTCAGGTACAGTAGTCGGTAAGAACATCTCCTGTCTGTCAGCACATTTTCTCCTGGTATATAAAGTGGCAGCTACCCACTCTCTCTCTGGTGCTAGAAAATTGACTGATGAGCGGGATGTGAGTGGATGTCATTTGATCCATGAACAACTGAATGTGTTCTTGTACCATACCTATAGCTTCTGGAAATGTCTCATGAATCTAAATGATCCATGAACACTCCTAAGGTGGCTCTATAAACAGTGGATTTATTGCTGCGTTCAGAGGAAATCTTGGGCAAGACTATCGACCTGGCCAGAAACTTTCCACAAACGCTCGATTCTTATAAGGCCAACTTAAGAAGGCCGTAGAAAATGCTTGAAAAATTGTTTGTATGGTGTTAGCAGCCGTTTGTAAGGGTATTTGTGACCGCTGCTTTAGTTAGTTCATTCTCAGCTGTTGCTGCAATGTAAATTCTAAACATCTACTTGTTTAGTATTTAATATGTTTATTGTTGCACATTATTTAACTTGTAAAATAGTATTTTTTATATTAAAGTACCAGTTAACGGTTTGGACAATGAACTAACATGTATGGCATTTGGTAATTAGGCTACAACAACAACAACAACAACAAGTGTCAGTTGTTACTGTATTTTAAGACATGAAGGTCAGATGTTCTGGAACAGTTCTTGCAATAACACGTCCATTTGCAAAACCCATTAAGCACCATAATGAAACTGGCAAATACATTCTCAACATCAACTGTTCAGAGGATATGGAAGTATTATAAGAAAATAAATATATAATAAAGAGTAATAAATAAGGAAATAGAAATTGGACATGGGTATGTGGGTTATATATACTGTATATTCCAGCAAGCACCAAATACTTTAAAAGGAATGAAACCACAAAACGAAGGCTGAATAACATACAAAGACACCTTAACAAAGATGCATCCTTTGATAATGTATAACCTTGCTTATTTAGATGGGATCTTATCTAAGTACTGTATATTATCTGAATTTAGGCATCGTAAAGTTCTGAATCAATATAAAATACCGTATGTTCATTGATGATACAACGCTCTAACCATCTTAGTATTCATTTTAAGGTTTTATAAGAAATGTCTTTAAAAATGATTCAACTCAAACACTAAAGTATGTTTAGTATTGCGATTTTGTATAGACACTCCAGCATAAAAATACAGAAAAAAAAAACTGTTGGCACCCACCTGTAAAGTTGAGTCTGATGTGTTTCCCAAACTGAGTGTGCGTCGCATCATTTCGACCTCCACAGTAATAAAAGCCCAGATCTGCCTCTCTAACTCCAATAATCACTAAACTGACTGAACTGCTGCAGTCTGGTACATCAAAGTGACTCTCATTCACATTATAAACAACAAGATAAGAGTTTTTGTCCAGTTTTGTTCTTTCAGCTGAGAGGAGATGTTCCTGTTCCTCAGATCTCAGTCGATACCAAAATATCTCAGAATAGTTAGTGATGTCACAATGCAGCGTGATGTTCTCTCCAGGATGGACAGATTTATAATCAGCTGAAATGATCTGAAGGAGACTTGATTTAAAGAAACCTGTAAAAGAGCAAAGACATCTATGTTGTAAATATAACAAGTGCCACAACATTAAATTTACAAAGCCTTATTTATCATCTCCCTTGATTATAACACTATGGTATAAAATTGTAATACTTTATTTAAGCAAAAATATGGGTGTAACTTATTATACGCCCTCCAATGAAATGTGCAGGACTGAGATAATAGTGCACTCTGTTAACATTTATACGGTTTTAAAAACAATAGTCAAACGTGGTCATAGGTACAAACAAATAGCAAGTGTTTCTACCAATCAATTAATATAATATAGAATACATTTACCGAACAGCAGCTGTAGAATAAACAGGTGCAGGAACTCAGCCATTTATCACCGAGTGAACATGTGCCATTTTTCAGAGACTCTTTCAGCACACAGTAACCACAAACCCCTACATCCTGTTCTGAAGGAGTGTACAGAGGCCAATAAAATCACGGTTGTTAACACGCTGTCTTTAAAGTTGTTCCATGGTTAGGCAAATTTACATAATGATCATTTCTATTACTATAAATAAATATTTGAGTTAAGAGTAATTGTAAGTAAATTGGTTGTTTTTATTAAATTTGAATTAATGTTAATGAAAACATCACTGAGGCTGCAAAAGCCAGTGTAGTCTTAACATCGGTCCCATACCTAAATAAATAAGGAGGGTTGCATCAGGAAAAGGATCTGAAAAAAAGAAAAAGATCAGTAAAGTATTGGCACCCACCTGTACATCATTAGTGCATACACTCCACAGGTGGGATGTGATGTGGAGGAGAAAGAAGATTTCAGGAGTGAGCTACAGTATAGACAAAGTGGTTGTGATTGTCCCCAAAGAAGAAGGATGGAAACAGGAAAAGGGAACAGAGGTGATGAGGTGATGAGGAGTTCAAAGATGAATGTCGAAGGACAAATAATTGTAGAATTTGCAAAAAAAAAAAGGAAGTGGCAGTGGTGAATACGTATTTTAAGAAGAAAGACACATACGAGAGTGGTGGAATATGGACTCAAGTGGACAGTGTAGGACATGCAACCTGAAGGAGATTAGAAACTGTAAGGTGGTTGCAAAGGATAGTGCAGCTAGACAACATGGGATGGTGGTCTCCAGGATGACTTTGGAGGTACAGAAGAAGAAAATAAGATTGAGGACCAAATACAGAATTAGATGGTTGAAGGAAGTTTTTTTGTGTGTGAAATTTAAGAGATAAGATAAGTCAGGTCCTGGGTAGTGGCGTAAAGAGAGGCTGAATGACTCATGATCAGCTACTCCGGAAGTTGTAAGGGAGACAGCTACTGTAGGAAGGTATTTGACATGCAATCAGGATGGGGAAAGGAAGAGAGGGAAACTTTGTGGTGGAATGAAGGAGTACAGGAAAGCATCAAGAGATGGAGGCTTGCAAACAAGAACTGTGATAGTAAAAGTGATAAAGAGCGTACACACTAGTATAAGGAGAAGGTGATCTATTTAACAAGAATGCCTGATGAATGGAGAACAAATGTGTTAGTTCCAAAGCTTTAGCAACTACAGAGGCATAAAGATGATGAGCTACACCATGAAGACATGGGAAAGGTTAGTGTTAGCTAGAATGAGAAGAGAGGTGACAATCTGTGAGCAGCGGTATGGCTCCATGAAAAGAAAGATTCATCACGGATGCAGTTGCAAAGAATAGATGTAGGGAAGGTAGAATAGTTTAAATATTTAAGGTCAACTGGCCAAAGCAATGGGGAGTGTAGTAGAGAAGTGAAGAAGAGCGTGCAGGTAGGGTGGAATGGATGGAGAAGAGATGCAGGAGTGATCTGTAACAGAAAGGTATCGGCAAGAATGAAAGGGAAAGTTTACAGGATGGTGGTGAGACCAGCAGGTTTAGAGACATTGCCACTGGCAAAAAGACAAGAAGCAGAGCTGAAGAATGGACAGGATTAGGAATGAGTGTATTAGAGGGACACTGCAGAGGGAAAGTCCTACAGTTTGGAGACAAATTTAGAAAGGCATCTTCTAAATACATCTTTATTCCGGCACCCAAAAAGGCTTCAGATTAACTGCTTTGTTTTACATTGCACACACAGACATGTCCCTGTGATGATCATCATGTAAAAAATAATTATTATATTAAACATTAATTATGAATTGTAGACCTCTATCATGTTTGTGTGTCTAAATGAGAATAGAAACCACACAAAGGTAAAGAGACTATTTACCAGCTGTTGGTGGTCTTAAAAACCACACAGAGTTTAAACAGGAAGCTCGTAAAATAAGTGGGAAATTAAAGTAATTTCCTGTAAACTCAGAAACGCTTACAGCTGCACTTTCTGAATAAATGTAACTTACCAAATCACAAAATAATCATAACTAACAATAACAACAGCAAAAAAGCACTATTAAATTATGTTGAAAACCTTATGTAAATGGCTGTTAATAAATGAAATGAAGGGCACTTTTTTTGGAATTCTTTCTTTTAAATTTGACCTATAAACCTAAATAAATGTAGGACATTATCTGATGTGGCATGAAGCATACAGCAAACTGGAAGAATAAAAGCACAATTATATTAAAAGTGAAGAATATATATTTTATTGTATTAATAAATTAAACATCAAAAAGCATAAATATACATTTTACTTTATTAATCTTGTATGTTATTAATTCAAATTGGTTTAACTTCAGTGTTCTTGCCTCCCAAAACTGAATGAACAACCTCAAGGTCCATTTAAGGCCACTTTAACTAGATGTGGAAGGTAACTACTGTATATTTACTTAATTAATCTACTTACAGTAAGTACATTTTTTACATATTATTCACAAATAGAGAGATAGAGATAGAGAGATTATAACATAATGGTTATTGTGAGCTAATACACAGTAAACAGTTTTATAAATTTAAAGGTGAGCACTTTTGTACTTTTTCTCAAGTAGAATTGTAAATGGATGATGTCCATGTTCATTTGAGTAACATCGTACAGATACAGTAGCTGGAGTACAGGATTAGCATACTTTGCACATCACTGACTTTAGCACACGGTACCTAGCTAACCAAACACTAACCACTTAAAAGCTCATTTATGTCTTTCATAATGTGGGTGCAACTTTATATGACTAATAATAAAAAAAGAATCAAACCTGGTGCTCAAACCACATTGCTGAGGTTAATCGTTCGGTTCAGGCTTGGCAGTGAGCTAACATGGTGACAACCAATATTATGTACTGTAGCTTGCTAAATGCTGGCCCACCAAAACCATAAAGGACCAAAGAAAATATCATAAAATGTACACTGCCTGGCCAAACCAGGCCCGTTTTCAGAAAGGCCTGCACCAAGAAATGAACAGAGACTGAGAAAGGACTGGAATTGAGTTACGAACTGTCCAACACATTATTAAAACCAGGAAAGATAGTGCTGACCTGTCAACTTCACACAAGGGATGTGGTTGGGAAAAGGAATCAGGAAAGAGTGTGACGAGTGGTCACTTGGTGAGGTTGTACTGTATGGTAAAAATGGCCAGTGGATATCAGAGTTATAAAAGTGTGGAAGAGATAAAACAGACACTGTTTTTGTGTTCTTTTAATTAGTAGTGGCTTTCACCTTGGAATTAATTTTTAATATATATTTTTCATATTTTCATAATTACATAGGGCCAGGCAGGTTTAAACAGGTCGTTTTTTTTCCCTTAATAAATGAAATCACCATAGAAAAACTGCATTGTAACGACGCGGGTCACGCGAGGGACAGAGCCGCGCATAAACTCTTCAGAACGGGCAGGTCTGCAGGTTGCAGTGCTCACTCATATTCCAGCTGCAACCTTCCCAGTTGCAGCTAAACAGGCAATCAGAGTTCTGAACAGGCAAATGCGCGGCCATTTATACACGTCAATACATTATACATTCAACACCGTCGTCAGACAATCAGCCTGGACGAGCCGTACCAAGCGGCGTGTCTATTTAAGGGTCCTGATACCGGCGCACTTCATGTGATCATTTAGGTAGCACCGGGAAAGTGTCAGGGCAAAAGAAAAGAAAAAGACAGACAGACAGAAAAGCACGCAGAAAGTTGAGAGACAGAGGCAAAGCCCCAGGACGCCGGCGAAAGTGAGAGAGAGAGAGAGTGAAAGAGTGAGAGGCACGCAGCAGTGCACAAAGTGCACAAAGCACAAACTCTCCTTCTCTTTCCCATAAATCCTCGGTAAGGGCATAGGCCCCGAGAGAATATAGTTTTGTTTTAGTTTCCAGAGCCCTGTCCGTTCTCGCGTAGACGGAGGAGCTCTGTTTATTTTGTGTTTTCAGTTTTCATTTGTTTCCTTTAAGTTTCTAATTAATAATCCCATCCCATCTCCAACCAATCCCATCATAAGCACTCTCACACACTCCTATTTGATTAACCCCCTCTAAGCCCTGCGTCAGGGCTCTTATCATTAAAAAACATTGCATGGTGCAGCTCTCCATGCCGCACCTCTCTCTCTCTCCCTCTCTCTCCTTCCTATTAATGTACTACATTTAAATTCTATTGTGTGCTTGGGGTTATACATGTCTGGCAATTTGTAAACTTATTAAAGAAGTACTACTGATTTTTTCGCTTACAAAGATATCTTGTCTGCAGTTCTGAATATCTTTACAGACACACAGATACTAATTAGTACAAACGCAGAATAGTTTTAAAATATTAAAGGTTAATTATCTCACATCCCGCATAAATACTTAGTAACACAGGGGGACATTACGATGTCTCTGAAGAAGACCTGTTTCGTGTGATTGAACATTGTAACTATGCTGAACTGCTGACGGTGTTAAAAACTACATTCCATACCCTACATGCGTAATATAACAATGAGGTCACACCGTTTCTAAGAATTTAGATACACTATGAATAACACAAACACAATGTATTTAATGGAACATTTGACAACAGGTTTTTGGCTTAATCTTAAGTATTTGTTTAAAAATAAATAAATAAATTAATTAATTAATTAAATAAAACATGAAGACCTGAACTTCATTCAACACAATGCTTTCACTTAAAAATGGGACGACGATAAATATAGACAAAGGAACACCAGTAAAATTCTTAAACCACTATTACAGTCCAATACCTGGCAGCAAGTCATCATTAGCAGATTCTTTAAGTCCTGTAAGTTGTGAGGTGAAGCCTCCATAAATCAGACTCCATGAATCAGTCCAGCACATCCCACAGATGCTTTAATGGATTCAGGTTTGGAGAATTTGAGGGCCGAGTCAACATCTTAAACGTTTTGTGTTGGTTACACCATTCCTAAACAATGTATCCATGGTGGGATGTATTTGGTCAGCAACATTGTTAGGTAGGTGGTACATGTCAAAATAGCATCCACATGAATGGCAGGATCCAAGGTTTCCAAGCAGAACATCACCCACAGCATCACATTGCCCCCACCAACCTTCTTCCCATAATGCATCCAGGTGGCTTAGTGCAAGTAGGACTTTGGTGGTGGACACGGGTCATCATGGGCATCTTGACCAGTCTGAAGCTACACGACCCATATGCAACATGTGGCAGACACATCTCCATTCTATTGGATCCTACATTTACTTTGTCAGTGGGTGCTTGTTTTTTTTTTTTTTTTTTTTTTTTTTTGTTTGTTTGTTTGTTTGTTTTTTTGCATGAATAAGAACTCTATTTTTTAAATGTTAAGCCACAGTCTTTGACCTCTCATCTCATTTGTAGATGACACAGAGGAAGAGCATAATCATTAGAGTAATTGTACAGCAGACAAACATGAGAGGTGTCCTTTACTAAATGTGGAACAATCATTCCACTATCATTTTTATTCCATCAAATTAATGCCAAGTCTGTTACTTGAATATTGCTTTTCATGTTGGTTCTTTAGGTGCTTTATGGACTTTGTTGTATGTACAGTATTTACCTTAAATCTGAATTATTTCAAATAAATGTTTTGGATTCTACAGCACAACTGTGGTATTTCAGCTGCTCTAATTAATACAGCTTTAGCAATAGCCAGTGTATTTTACACAGACATTTAATTATACAGCACTGAGTATGTGGTTAAGGTTGATCAGATTGTAGTGATAGATGACATGAACTGCACTCAAAAAAATTAACAAGGCAGGATGTGCACTTTACATAATATAATTACTTTCAGTATACTCATAATAATCGTATTTGTTGATTTAAAATGTTTTTTTCGATTAAGGTTGACGTAATTTTGTCTCTACTTAACCGTACAAATTCATAACACTTTGTCTAATCACGAACCATTCATGTTAAGTCAACATTTCATACATACAGCAGGGGGCAGTAGCGAGACGCCTGCTGTCATGAACCGCTAATGAAACAGAAGAGCAAGACGAATCAAACTACACCTGCGCTAAGGTAATGGACTCTCTGTCCGCGTGCGTTACGTTCTGTCCGTTTTTCACAGAGTGAGATCAACACACGAAAAAGGTAAGATTTTTCCTCAGATATTGTTTTTTTTTTCTTCACCAGTATATAGTATTTAACTTTGGCCTGCTTCTGTAGTTTTAGAGAGTTCTAGTGTGTTAGACTGAAGTTAGCCAGCTAACGGATTTAGCCACATGTCACAGGTTGGTCCACTGCATATCTCTCCATTATTTGGTGAAAAGTAGATCAGTAGATAAGTATATATAGCAGAAGTAACGGTACCGGTGGGCTCTTCAGAATATCACAATATCCATTTAGCCTTCAAAAATGATAAGCTAAAGCTGCTATTAGATGGCATCAGATCACTGGTGTACTTAGGAAAGTGTTTTCAAGTTTGTGAGAAATCAGTGTGGCCCAAAAGTTAGTGATCAAATACTAAACAACATTTACAGGGCAATATGCAAACAGGCTCTTTGGAATTCTGTATTAGTCTAGTGATTTCATTTTTGCTTTTTTTGTGTGTGTAACAATAGGATACAGATGGCCATGCTGCAGAGAGGATCTTGAACATGTTGTATTTGGCTTCTACAGCATCAGTGTTGAGGGAGGTGATGCCACGACCCCTCCAGTGGTTGAAGTGCTTCACGACTTGGGAGACATCGCTACTGCATGTGCGCTCTTAATAGGTCTAATATATGCACTGAACCTCCGAAACTGAAAACATTGTTTGAGGTCCTGCAGAAGATCTTCCTCCAGCTGGATGCTACACGACTCACCAAAGGTACAAATGCTTAAAAACAAACTTTATTAGTAAACATTCATCGAGCACTTGAGTTTATAAAGTTCCACAAGAAGGCCTTTTTTGCACTTACCTGAAATGTTTGGATGTTTTGTTTTGGATGCGATATATTATTATAAAAGAAAAACTAAAAAAAAAAAGAACATGTTGCATATTGTGTACAGCATGTCTTTTGTATTGTTGGATCATAATATTCTAAATTTCTCAATTTCTGTGCTGCATTTCAAAAAGTGCCAATTGTTATTAACATACTTGTGACAGTAATGTTGTGAATAAAGGCCCTTACAAATGTTAGTTGAGTTTACTAAAGTAATTTGTGTGGAACTCGTTGACAAGAAAAAATTAATTAAACCCAACATTTAATTTTTTTCGAGTGTATGAATTAGATTGTTAGTGTTTTATGAAAGTATGGCACCTGTTAAGTTGTTCCCTAATAAAAATGGTGTATTACATATTTACTGCCTCTGGAGTTTTCTTTAAGGTTCACCAAAGCATGCGAAAATAGGGCTGCTATACATTATGCTATAACATTTAGTTGTAGTTACGCCAACACTGAACATTCACTCGCCTAGAGATCTATAAATAATACTTAGTAGAATCAACCAAGCAGATTTATTATTTAGCTTTAAAACACTGATTAAACCATTTTATATTTGTTTATACATTCACTGTATGAGAGGGATCGCAAGAAAATGTATAAAAACCAAACACTTCTTTTTCCCCAAGGGCTATTCCGCTTAATTGAAAGCATATAGGATTTAAATAATAAATTAATTAATACAATAGACAATATAGAAACATGCTGTTGCTACATAAATTAATACATTCACTTGATCCAGCAGGTGGCAGCGGAGTGACACTGTACATCTGCTACATACAATAAAATAAAATACAATTAATATTCAGTCATTTGAATAAATGTCTACAGCGGGGGTCTTAAACTCAGTTCCTGGAGGGCCGCAGCCCTACAGAGTTTTGTTCCAACCCTGCTCCAACGTACATACTATGTAGTTTTCAAATAAGCCTTAATGACTTGTTTAGTTGGATCAGGTGTTTTTAATTATGGTTGGAACAAAACTCTGTAGGGCTGCGGCCCTCCAGGAATTGAGTTTGAGACCCCTGGTCTACAGTCTTTTTTATAAAACATTAAATTTGTAAAAAATAAGTCAATATCAATATTACTTTCACAAATGGAACAAGAATCTGTTGATCTTCCTTTCAGATTAATTAATTAGTACTCTACCAGTGAAACGTTTAGGACACAAGTTTAGGTATATTTTCCACATTCTAGAACAATACTTCAAAACTATAAAATAACACACATGTCATTATGTAATTAAGTACCAGCAAAAACAAGACATGACAGTCAGCTGTTCTGCACTGTAAACCATAATGCTCAAAGTAATTAATCATATTGAGTAGTGTTAACTTAAACAATTACAATTAGTTCAAATTAATAGACCTTGTTGAGTATTTAGAACTTTTTGGTGTTTGAGTTTGTAGAAATGACACTTTTCAAGTTAGCTGAACAAATTTGATATTTTAAGCCACAGTAACTGTCTCCTTAAAGTTCCACCAACGTAAAATCTTTCATCCTAGCGATTTTGTGTCTGACATAATCAATGCACATGTCAACTGCCCACATTAAATTGTTTTAATCAAGATGGTGGATTGTTCTGGCTTCACATGATGCTGTAAGTATAATCTTTACTAATCTGGGCACCAAAAAAAAAAAAACAGAGAACTGGTGGGTCAATGATAGGTGTTTCGCCTGCCATGTGAAAGAGCCAGGTTAAATTCCCAGCCACTGGATGAAGTGCCTGTCCCATGCCCAGATAAAAATGGGAGGGTTGTGTTCAGAATGCCAGGAGCAGGCGAAAGACCAACAACTATTTATTTAATTTGCAACAACTAAAAAAAATTATAGTATGAGTTAGGCTAATTACTGTAGTAATACAAGTAAATAACGATTAATATGAATGAGTACAACAAACTCAAAAACTGATAGTTCTGATTACTTAAAATTGGAAACATCATTGCTTAAAAAAATTTATGTAACTGATTACCTCAAATTCTTTGAGTTTTGCCAACTTATTCGGGTTTACAGTGTAGATGTCCGTACAGGTGAATCTCTGACAATCTTTAAACAACGACTCAAATCTGTTTCTTTAATGCTTGGACTACCCCCAAACAAAAATACCCTTCCCAATTGTGTCGGACTGATGGCACTTAATTAGTAAACTAGTAACCCAGTGTAAGTATCTATCCACACTGTAAACCCGAAAAAGACACAACATCGGTAGGCTGAAAGATTTAAAGTTGATGGAACTTTAAGGAGACAGTTAATGTGGCTTAAAATATCAAATTTGTTCAGCTAACTTGAAAAGTGTAATTTCTACAAACTCATAAATATCAAAAGGTTCTAAATACTCATCATGGTCTATTAATTTGAGGAAGTTGGTTCCATCACCTAGGTGCCGGAACAGAAAAAAGGATGAATGTCATCCTCAAACCCTGAGAGATGTTGGGACCAGTGAGCAGTGCTGGAGGATCGGAGGGAACATGGTTCGGTGTGTGGTGTGATTAAAGCTGAGAGGTAAGTGGGTGGTGGGGTTTTGAATTTGATGCGGGTGGTTTCAGGAAGCCCTAATATTGTTATTGTTACAATAAAATAAAGTAGGAAGTAGTAATAGTAGTAAAAATGTAAAAAAATGAACTGTATAAAGAAACAATTGTGTAAAGTATATGGAATGTGCAATGTGCAGACAGAAGTAGAATAGGGTTGTCATGGAGTGTGAAATAAAATGATGAGCAGCAGTGTTATTGTCCACCTATAAAGTGCAGTAGTGCAATAGCAGTCCTCATGTATATGTAAACAGAACCTGAAATGTGCAGCATATATTTTCTGTGTACTGCAGTTCTGTGCAATGTGCAAACATACAATGTTCAAATGTTCAGAGTGGTTGGTTTTTGGTGTGCTCCAACAAGTGTGTGCAGGAAACATAGTCCATTCAGTTGAGCCCTGTGGTATGAAGCTTCTCCTCAGCCTCTTTGTGTTGGACCTAAGGGAGCAGAAGCGCTTTCCTGACCTCACAATGAGAACAGTCGATTGTTGGGATGGCTCAGATTCTTCACTATCTTACTGGCCTTGGTCCAGCACAGCTTGCTGTTGATTGAGTGCAGGTCAGGGAGCTTTGTACAGATGATGCGCTTAGCTGTTTGCACCGACTCAGAGCACAGAGCTCATCTGTCCTGCATTGTGCTGTTCCCGAACGAGTCTGTGATGTTTCCCATTAGGATGCTCTCTATAGTGAAGGAGTGAAAGTTCCCAAGCACCTTAGAGGGCAGTCTAAAGTCTCTCAAGCATCTGTGGTGGTAGAGACACTGCCAGGCCTTTTTCACTATGGCGCTGATGTGACAGTTTATGAATGCAGAGATATCTGAAGGTGTCCACTCCCTCCACTGGGCTCTCATTGATCACGGGGGTCTGGCAGTTCCTCTCCTGCATTGTACTGAAGTCCACTATCAGGTCTTTTGTCTTGCTGATGTTCAGGAGGAGGTTATTCCTCTGGCACCAGTACTCCAAATTTCTAATCTGCTCCAGGTAGGCCGTCTCATTATTGTTAGAGATCAGGCCCTCAACGGTGTCGTCAGCAAACTTAATGGTGGTGGAGTTGGTAGTGGCCATGCAGTCATATATGTGCAATGAGTACAGCAGGGGGCTTAGGACAGTTAGGAAATTGAAGATCCAATTGAAGAGTCCTAGGTGCTCCAGTTTGGTGGCAAGTGTGGAGGGAATTATAGTGTTAACCACTGAAATCTAGTTGACAAGTAGCTTTTTTACATAATTCCCCTTTCTAGTGTCCAGGTGAGTGAGTGAGTGAAAGAGGTGTGAGCATCATCTGTTGAGTGGTTTAGATTGTAAGCAAACTGTAGTGGATCTAGTGTGTTTGGTAGTGAAGAGATGATGAAGTCTCTGATGAGTGGCTCAAAGCACTTACTACTGAAGTCAGGGCTACAGAGTGGTAGTTGTTGAGGAAAGCCAGATGGGGTTTCTTCGGAACAGGAACAATGATAGACTCTTTAAAGCATGGGAGGATTACCAATTGGAATAAGGAGCGGTTGAATATTTTTGTGAACACAGGTCTAGCTGGTGTGCATGGGTTCTGATGACTCGACCTGAGATGCTGTCTCTGTCTCAACTCTCCTGAAGTCTCTCCTCATGTGATGCTCAGAGATGAATGCGTTTCCGGTGTTGGCATTCTCTTCCTTTCTGTAGCATTAGCTTTAGCATCATTAGCTGCAGCCTAGAACCGAGTGTCAAAAGGTGTCATTTGTCAAATACGCGTCCGAATTGTCATACCGGATGTTCATAGTCCATGTCAACCGACGCAAGTCCTGCATTATAGGCACTGGCGCAAGATCTCAGACAATAGTGGATGGTTTTATCTAAACATGGCTTCTGATTAGGAAACATTCTGATTCATTTCATCTCATTCATTTTTTGCACAGTATCATCTACTAGTTTCCTGATGAATCCTATAACTGCTCCTGTAAACACGTTGATGTTATCAAAGCTGCGCCAAAACATGTTCAAGTCTGTGTTATTGAGTCAGTCCTGTAGAGTAGCCACTGATAGGTCCGGTCAGCATGTGACTTCACTCTGAGCTGGAGCTTCCTGTTTGAGTCTTTGTTTATATTTTGGCATGACGAAGATATGATATGGTTGGATTTTCCCAATGGGGGGCGAGATTGTGTCTTTGAGTGTTGTGTAACAATAGTTCAGTGTCCTTTCATCCCTGGTGGGGCAGGCGATGTGCTGACAAATGTTTGGTGTCCCGGTCTTGTGCCTGGGACTGTGTCAGTGCCTACACAGTCTTGAAGATCTCTGAGCCTCATTTCGCAAAATGAATGAATCTTTTTTCGAGTCATTTCGTTCATTTTAGCAAATTGTAATTAAAATGTTACGTGTTACTTCCCTAACATCTACTACTTACGCAAACGTTCATCACACAACAAACAAGACAAGAATATAATGTTATAAGAGAAAGGAAAGATCAGTTAATTATTTACATGGGTTGTTAGTCTTAAGCTGTTTAATGGGGCTGTAATGTGATGAACAAATGACTCGAAAAACCTGAAGACTTGCAAGGTGAAATAATCAGTTCTCTGGCTCAGAATGCATTGGTTAAGTGTGGGGCTGTCACGTAATGAACAACTGACTCGGAAACCTGAAGACTCAAAACAGATGTTCTATTTCCTCTACAGAACCTTTCCTCTACAGAAATTTTCTGCATGTACGACCCCAAGATGACTCATTCTTCCCGAGTCACACTTAAGATTCGAATGAAAAATTAAGAATGAATCTTTCAAGAACGACCTATCAGTACTACTGTTTGTGTGTGTGTGTGTGTGTGAGATGACTGAATGAAACATGCAGCATAAATACTGCTATGTCAGTTATGAGAGAGAATTTAATTTGGAATTCATTTTATTCAGTTTGTCATCAGCAGTTTCTTGGATGAGAAGGTCCCACACCCAAGTCTGCAGTCTGTCTTATTATTAAAACAATTAAATAGATGGATATTAGCAATTTAATTTAAAAGTTATAGTAATTTTTGTTTAAAATACATTTTTAGGAGTGCTATTTAAAGTGTCTGTGTTTTCTGAGTAAAGGTCTGACCTCAGGTTTCTACTGAGCTGTGTGTGATGTGCTGTTCAGAGTATGCGGTTAACACCATGAATAGATCTCACATCCTTGCACATTAAGATATGATGTAAAGAAAGCATTGTGTTATACTAAATGTGTGTGTATGCCAACAATGCTGAATTAAAATAAATTAAGAAGGAAATCAGCACTAACAGAGTTTTCTGTTAATAAATTGTAAATGACCATTTATCTTTCCTTTCCAGCTCGCTGTGTTTCGTCTTCTCAGTGTGTTTAGTGCTAGTAAGTGCTTGTTTTCATCCTTCAGCCTGCTAAGATTTTCTTTTTAGCATTGTTGTTTAATCTGTGTAAAGTAATGAATGTGATTTGTATAAAATGATGAATGTGCACAGATCTGTGCGCACTTTATAAGAATTATGTAACATGAGCGGATTAGTGCACAGATAAAACACAGAACAGGATGTAGTCGCATGTGGCTGAAATCCAGCTGCACTTGTTGTCAGAGCGCTGGAGAGAATGTATGAGAAATGGACAAACTCCACTCTACATTTATTCCACAGATGCTGTTCGGTGAGTTCGTACACACATTAGTGAATAAACAGATATTAAAGTGTAAATGATAAATAAATCCCTGTAGCTGTGAGAGTGTGTGTAGTGTTCAGGCTGGGCGAGTGATTATGTGCTGCTCTTTCAGCTTTCTTTACACCGTGTCTCCTTCAGATCACTTCAGCAGACATCAGATCTGTCCATCCTGGAGAGAACATCACCCTGCCCTGTAACATCACTAATTATCCTGAGATATCGTGGTATCGACTGAGATCTGATGAGGTGAAGCTGCTGATATCTGCTGAGGAATGGAAGCTGAAGAAAACCTATTTTCTCACTTATAAAGTGAATGAGAGTCACATTAATGTAACACAAAGCAGCAGTTCAGTCAGTTTAGTGATTATTGGAGTTAGAGAGACAGATCTGGGGTTTTATTTCTGTGGAGATCGAAATGATGTGACACACACAGTTTGGAAAACCCATCAGGCTCAACTTTACACTTTAAAAGTTTCCCTTTGGGTACTAATCCAAGCCTTAATTTTTAATAAACAAACAGTAAACTTCATCGCACCTGACACTCGATACAAACTATAAAGTTATGTTTATGAATTTCCCGGATTCATGTCTGTTCATTTTGTTCATCAGCACTTCAAAATGTGTTCTAGTCCAGCTGAATTTAAGGGTTTAAAAAACACAAAACACAAGTATAGTGACGCAACCCTGATCAGAGGCCCATAGGAGGTCGTTTACTACTTTAACAAGTGCTGTCTCTGTGCTGTGATGAGTCCTAAATCCTGACTGATACACTTCATTTATGCTATTTCTGTGTAGATGTGAACATAGCTGCTGTGATACTACCTTTTCCAAAATCTTGGAGATAAAGGGAAGGTTTGATATCGGCCTGTAATTAGAAAGCTGACAGGGGTCAAGGTCAGGTTTCTTGATTAGCGGTTTAATAACGGCTAATTTAAAGGATTTGGGGACATACCCACTACTGAGTGAACAGTTAATTACTTTCAACAGGAGTTCTGTTATTGCTGGTACTATCTGTTTGAGAAAATGTCTCGGTATAGGATCTAATATACAGGTTGATGATTTTGAAGAAGAGATGAGTGAAATTAGTTCCCTCGCTTCAAGGGGAGTAAAGTGTTCTAAGTTCTGATGTGATGTGGTTATTAATGATTGATGTTTGTTTAGGGTTTAGTGTAGCACATGTATACACTAAGAACTCCAACTAGATAAACGTTAAATAAATAAATTTTGCATTGTTGGTCCAACTTCTTACAGTGGTATTTGTTGGGATAACAGGTAACATTGTGGTCTTGACAAATCTGGAGACACAAACGGAATAAACTAAATTAAAAAATCAAGTTGATCCCTCACATGATGCAATCACATGATTTATAAGACCCCATGACCAGCTAACATTAGGCTTCTTGTTATCGCACTGTACAAGTTAGGAAGCTAAACACTCATAACCATGTCTCTCTTTTTCTCCACTTTGCCCTGACTTTTGCACAGCGACAGCGTCCGCTCAGCTAATGAAATTTCCCCAGAAAGCCCCAGAAGTGTTTAATGGTTAAGGAGCAGTGGTGCGTCAGTTCTCAGTAAGTTAACGCAAAAGAAAACTGCTATTACTGTAGTTTGGCTTTGCAGTGACTAATGCTTATCTACGAGTGTTATATCTGTTAACTTATCTGTATGAAAACTGAATTAAGTAAATACCTGGATAATGTACATCACTCCAAACATGTAGTTACTCCTGAGAATGACAAAGTAAACCCCTTGCAAATATCAAACTCTTAAATATGAAGCAATACATACAGAAGTACATAGTTTTGACCCACCATTACAATTCCAGAAACAGTTTTTTTTTACACACACACATGGTGGGTGGTATATGGCCTTATTCATCCCTTTTCATTTTTATTATAACTAGATATTCTGTAAAAATCCTGTATCATCTTTGTCTTTACAGGGTTTTTCTTGTCCTCTTTAACCATAACTCTGCTCTGGAGGACTGTGTCAGAGCGGTGATGGCTGGTGTTTTTTTATAGCGCTTTTGTTATTGTCGCAAAGCAGCTTTACACAATAAAATGAAAATTATGGACGTTTATATGAAATGTGAATGTGTATGAATGAAAATGATTAGTCTCTGATGACTAAGCCAAGATGCGACAGTGGCAAGGGAAACCCTGAGATGGCAATTTTATTGACCTTTAAACAAATTAGAACCTGTATTC
Organism: Clarias batrachus; assembly: GCA_003987875.1. Taxonomy (NCBI): domain Eukaryota; kingdom Metazoa; phylum Chordata; class Actinopteri; order Siluriformes; family Clariidae; genus Clarias; species Clarias batrachus. The sequence goes on along the minus strand of QMIH01001693.1, from coordinate 24,691 downwards.
TCCTGTTTTATGCAGATCACTGTTTTAACTTTCACAAGTTTTGGATGAATAATGTTTTTAATAATGTTTGTGTATTTTAATTCTTGGGGTATTGTTAGGCCACTGTGTTTTTATAAAAATAAAAAAAAAATCACTTGAACGACTACATCAGTAGGCTACAATGGGAGACAACTTAGCCCAACTTTTCATCTCCTCAAAAAGCTAAGTCAACACTAGAGAAATATAATTAATTGACCCCACAACCAACTACTTGAGCTGACTTAATATTTTAATTACAAGTTGAGTCGAATTAAGATTTTGAACAGGGTACACGCGGCGTCAACTACACAGAAATGCCCCACTAGTGACTATGAGGTGAGGCATACTGTGATATCATACTCTGATCATGTCACTGCTTGGTCCTTCTGCGCGGTTCATATATGACAGCTCTCCCCGCCCTCTTCCAGCACTTCTTTGGGCACGGCCTCAAACGGGAGTCCTCTGTGACATCCGGCAGCTGGGAACACGGGCCTCAAAGTGCATCTCCTAGCGGCCTTTTTCTCCTCAGTGGCAGGGTCATAAAATTCCAGCTCTGAAGAGAGCTAAAGAGCCGTGGGAGCTTCGAGTGTGCTCATGGCTGTCCTTACTGCGGCTATCAATGGCGCATTCCATTCACCTTTCCTCCTGTGACACTCAAGCCCACTCTTAGTGTCCGGCGCGCGACTCGGCTCCACAGTTCTCCAGATCAACAGAGACAGCCCAACTACACTGAGCAACACTCCCTGCTATGTTTTATAGTGTGGGGAGAAGCCCATGATCCATTAGTGGGGATTAGTGGGCCAGTCAGTGCCCATTCCCACGGCCCCGCTCATTGGCACACCTGCAGAAGGGGAGGCTGCCTACCTAGTGTGCGATAAGCGATATAAGATTTAGGTGCAAGCCCTTTAAGCATTTTGCATAACTCTATAGCAAATAAAATTTCCCAAAACCATATATCCTGTGCTTAACTAATCAAAACAAACCTGAAATAAAACATCTCAATCTCTAAAAGACTTCCATCATAAAAATAACTTCTGTTAAATCCTGTCCTGGTATAAAGTGTGATGAGGCTTTCAGGCAGGGTTATGGAAAATGTATTCTTCAGATTGTGTGAAGAGAGCAGATAGCTGCGTGACCGCAGGCTTTTCTCTTTTCTCATGTGGGGAATAAAAATAACACCTGCTACCTACCTGCTGATGGTATTAAAAGCCACAAACACTGCACATAAAACAACCCACACACTGGTAAACTAAAGCCATCTCACGAAGCATTCAGTGCATCTCTCTATATAATATATAGTGTTATATATATAGTGTTTAAACCACTTTAATTTTCTCCACAGCATCCAAGCAGTCATATAGTCCTGTACACACACTGAGCAGTTAAAACCATTAAATCGGTGTGCCTGCAGTAGCAAAACTATTTCTCAGAGGAACACTTAAAGTCTGCCTCCCGAGAGAGAAGTCATGGAACAATACATCTCTGAGTCACTTTCAGCTGGAATCATCCGTCCTTCTTCATCCCCTGCAGGGGCGGGCTTTTTCTTTGTGGAAAAAAAGGACAAGTCCCTCAGAGGCCTTAATGAAATCACAATTAAGAATCGCTACCCGCTTCCCCTCATGTCCACCGCATTTGAGTTACTCCAGGTGGTAAGAAACGCTTACCACCTGGTCCGGATACGAGAAGGTGATGAATGGAAGACCGCATTTAACACCCCCACTGGTCATTATGAGTACCTAGTGATTCCATTTGGTTTAACTAATGCACCGGCGGTCTTCCAGGTGCTCATTAATTATGTTCTTAGAGACTTTCTCAATGTCTTTGTGTTTGCATACCTTGACGACATCCTGATCTATTCACGCTCAATAGAGGAAGCATCACGTGCGTCAGGTCCTTCAACGTCTGCTGGAGAATAAACTCTATGTCAAGGCTGAAAAATGTGAGTTTCACCGTGAATCCACCTCCTTTCTGGGGTATGCCATCTCACCATCAGGCATCCAGATGGATCCAGT
>QMIH01001693.1:5651-21506 GCA_003987875.1 Clarias batrachus | reverse complement strand
CATTAATAAATCATTAGTAGACCATTGACAAAAGAGCTATATAAATAAATTTAATTTCATATTGCAATGCAATTAAAATCTGAAAATTTAAAACTATGTATTAACACTGACATTTTTTTTTCTTTACTTTTATATACATCCTATTACTTATCAGATGATTTGTGTAATATATTTGTTAATATTTCCAAATTTTTAGTCGAAAACAGTTTTTATCTTTTATTTTATCTAATTAATTGTCAACTAAAGAATCAACTTAAAACAGATTAAGAAGAGAACCAGTGGAAACAGCATAGTTTTTACAGCATAACATGTGACACCTTGCGCTGCTCAGCGTCTCCGAGACTGTGAAGCGACTGTTGCGTAGGTCACACTGTCTGAATTTGATGCTGTGTTTTTCATAGCAGCGGCTCTGGAACCTCTGTTGTGTTGGACACTGGCATAATGAATGTTTTCTTCCTGTAAAGAGAGACAAAGGAACATTTTATCACACCATGTAACAACTGATCTTCCTTATCTTAGTGTTTACTACATGTGTACTATATTTCTGAATTTCCTAATAATGATACTTAATATAATGATACAGCAGCTCAGATGAAAACTGAACATATACATGAACATTATCTAAATTGATCCATAGAAAATAATAATAATAATAAGAAGAAATAAACAATAAATAAATAAATAAAATTGGGTTAAAAACTTTACAACACATTATTAAAACCTGAAAGGAAAGTAGTGAACCTTAATTTCAAGGAAGAAATGTGGTCAAAAAAATTTCAGTGCCTTCCGTACAATCTGCCTGTAGATCTGCTGTGATCTGAGTTTGCTTCAGTTGGTCAGATTTAGGTTCAGGGCTTAATGTTATACATGTGTGTGGTAGAGCTGATGCTCATGTTCACTCTGTCTTTGATACCACAACATTACAGGACCCTTAATAATCAAATACAGGGTCATGGTACCACTATAGTTATTAAAGCCTATAATTATTCATCTGCATCACATTTTCTTTATCCTTTCCTTTGAAATTAAGCTTATTGGGAGACTTGGTGATTTCACAAAAACAGCCAAAGACTAAAACACTGATAAAACCCTACACATGCATCAATTTGCTAGAAATTATTATAACATGAAACAACTAAAAATATCTTGTAAAAGCATTTTTTATTTTAAATTTTAAGGAAATTATGAATAACTGATGTAACTGCAATTTTACTACATTTTAATATTATCTAAACGAATATTAATATTATATTATCTATCTATGGTACCTTTTGACTTGGGTCTGTGGTGTTCCTGAAGCAACTGCATGACTCCTTTTCCCTTGACTTTTCTGAAAAGGAAAATAGTTTAATTTGTCAAGAAAAAAAAAGAAAATCTTAATTTTCTTTTTATTAATTAATTTTTCTATTCTTTATTATTATACCTATATGATATAAGTTAATGGTTTATTATATTTTATGTTAGCAGGAAATTTACTTCAAGTATAAAGGAAAGTGTATGTATAGTGTGTATATATATATATATATATATATTTTTTTTTTTTTACTTGAAGTAAATGGATTGATCCTATGGATTAAGAATTGGTTTTTACTCAAGTTCATATGTATATGAAGGCAACTTGAGTAAAAACCAATTCTTAATACACAGGGTTAAATATGATGTTGGCCCACCCACCAATTCTTCTGGGAAGGCTTTTCACAAGCTTTAGGAGTGTGTTTATGGGAATTTTTTGATCATTCTTCCAGAAGCGCATTTGCATTCCACTTGGTGATGTAAAGGTGATGCTAATCTGAAGGCCACATAAAGTTAGTAACCTCTGAGAAATATGTGTCTCAGCATCTGCTGACCCTGCTCTGTGATTTTACATGGCATTAGACATGTAACTTAGACATGTAATCCTCATAAGTAGACATTGTATCGTATCATCTAATAGTAACAAAATGCAAAACACTACACAATTATAAATAGTAGAAACATAAGATGGTGTCAAACTCAATTTCCTGTTTATAGACAATGCTTAGATTTTATACTCATCAGTTCCTACTAATCGCAAATATATAGAAAAAAAATTACAAATCATGCAAAATTTAAACTTGAATCTTAAGAGGCTAGAAAAGAGTGAATCACAAAATAATGACTTCATTCATTTCCTTTATTGGGTCACTAATCCTATTGGCATCTCAGAGAGTTTTTCTTTGCCACTGTCGCCGACACCCTTGGCTTGCTCATCAGGAACATTATTATCTAAGCACATTTTTTCTCACTCATACACACTTCCATACATTTTCTTTTCATTTTATGAATCTGCTTTGAGACAATGACCATTGTTAAAAGCGCTATAGAAATAAAATGTAATTAAATTGAATTCTTGAAGGCAAGAATCTATGATTAGAAAAAGATTTTAACAGATACAATATGAATATTATGAACACAGCTCGTCTGGCATTCAAAGTTTAAATATATTACTACATAATGATGCAAATTAAAGATATTATATATAAACACACCTTTGAGTCTGCAGCAGAACACAAACATGCAGAAGTTTATTAGAATAGAGACCAGGCACACACACATTGTAATCCAGAGCTCTGCTCCTGTGGACTGCTGCTTATCTGGAGCATCAGGTGAGTTACTAGAGTTTGTATGTAGATCATCTAAAATACATTAACAAACAGTGACATAGATATCAGTTTTGCGCAAAGAAAAGCTTGTGTATGTGCGTGTTTGTATGTAAGGGTTTATACTAACCTGTAAAGTTGAGTTTGATGAGTTTTCCAAACTGAGTGTGTGTTGCGTCGGTTCGACCTCCACAGTAATAAAACCCCAGATCTGTCTCTCTAACTCCAATAATCACTAAACTGACTGAACTGTTACTTTCTGTTACATTAAAGTGACTCTTGTTCACATTATATCGAAGAGAATAGGTTTTCTTCAGCTTCCATTCCTCAGCAGATACCAGCAGCTTCACCTCATCAGATCTCAGTCGATACCACGATATCTCAGGATAATTAGTGATGTTACAGGGCAGAGTGACGTTCTCTCCAGCACGGACAGATCTGACGTCTGCTGAAGTGATCTCAAGAAGACACGGTGTAAAGAAAGCTGAAAAAACAGAATATTAAGAAAACAGATTCAGTGAGTCCTCATTCAGTGACGGCTTCAGATTAGTTTTAACTTATAAATCACAATATGAAGTTTATATTTATATTACTGCATGCAATCTTTGGATATACAAGACTAATAATTTACATATAAGATCTTATATAAAAGGACAATTTCTTCCTAAATATCATTTAATCTTTTAACAATTTTGTATAATATACTATATTATATAATATAATATAATCAGGTACTTTGTATATAAAATAAACTCACTAAACAGCAGCTGCAGTGTTAAAAGCGCCAGGAGAATGGCCATTTCTAGCTGATGTGCTCCAGTGGGCAACAAAATAGTGATGTGATGCATTCTCAAACTGACTTAATTAAGTTAAAACCTCTTTGTTCCTACTGTTTGTCTTTACTTCCTGCTTAGCTGTACACCCCTACATCCTGTTTTGTCAAGTCTCTAGTAAGCCTCTTGTGCTATTTTATTTCTCAGAAAGCACACACAAACCAGCCTCTTTTATACATTAATCAGTTTAGCAATTTACATCACCAGGAAAAATAAATAAATAATTAAATTATTTTCTGGGTATCTATTATTAAGCTTTTGCTTCCTCTTGCATTGAGTTTTAACAGAATGGTCAATGGTCAATATAAGCTGAGGTAAAAACACATTAGCACTACAGTAGTAACCAAAAAAAAGTTAGTGTAAGTTAATTATGTGTAAATTGACAATACTATGGGCCCCCATTCCACTAAGCCGAATCTAGACGATGCAAATTCATTATGAACACTGAAGCGCTCGTTAGAGTATGGGCTCGATATGAATTCTGATGTGAATGTAGTTATTGTCGGGGGGGGAAATTGGAGCATGTTCAAAAATGTCTGCTGCCCCCTGTCGACATTAACACCTCGTTAATGCCTTGGTTTTGACTGATACTGAAGTCATTATTGATTTCTTAAGCGCCTTTATGAAGTTTGGCAGCCAAAAATCATATTAAACATGCAGTGGAACCTCAGATTGCGAGTAACCCGGTTTGCAAGCATTCCACAAGATGGGGAAAAAAATCTTTATAAATTATGACTTGAAAAATGAGTGAGTTGTGATTTACGTGTATCATTGAGTATCATGTGGAAGGCATGTGTTTCTTGTTTGGATGCAAAGCGTCACATGATCACAACTGAGCCAATGGTTCTTCTCTTTTTAGCGCTGGGGAATTGTGTGTAATCATTTCCCATGCTTGCACGTCTCTCACTTGTACAGTCGACATCCGTGCGTGCATGTACTGTTTACAACACTGTAACCACAGGTGGACACGTTAAGCATCTTTTATTTTGTGTGTGTGTGTATGTGTGTGAACATCGTCCTTTCACATATGTCCTTTCACTCACGCATGTACTGTTTATTATAACCCTCGTGTGTGCACGAGCTCACAGTTTCTCTCTCTGTAAGAAAGCAGTGATTTCATTAGTGTGCTCGTCCTTGAGTGTCATTAGAGATGTTCCTTGTTAAGTTTCCTGATAAAGTAGTGTGTCCGTTAATGTGCGTGTGTGAAAGTCGTTCCACACAGTAGCCCCTTTAAATAAGAGAGAAGGGAGGGGGGGAAGGAGGCCATTCCTCCTCTTGTCTTACTTTAGCTTCACACACATGCACATACATAGACAGTGTATGCGTGCAAAAACACACACAAACACATTCATATATAGCAAACACACTAAGGGAACACTTATCTGTTGAGATTTATTTTTAATTTTTTTAAATATTTTTTTATTATAATATTTTATATTACTTTGGGGGGCAAATTCACTTTGATATACGAGTGTTTTGATTTACAAGGACGCTTTCAGAACGAATTATGCTTGCAATCCAAGGTTCCACTGTATCTACATATTTGTAATGACAAAATTAACAAAGTGACATTTTAAGGAAAACAGTCATAATTAAACATGATTGCCATTAGAGACCAGTGCACAAGGCTCAAACCCGTTAGTGTCTTATGAATATTAAAAGTGCTCCATGATTAAACTCAGTGCAAATAATGACATATATTTTCCTGCTCACACTGTTTTAAAGCAGGTGCATGTGTCCGATTGATTTATTATATTTTACTAGGGCAGGCTGGACATGTTAAGCGACTGAAGTCAAAGTTTTCTATAGCTTAGAAAATCTATCTCCAGTTTTAAAAAAAAATATTGCTCATAAGAAACTCGCTTCCTGGTATAATTACCACACATACTTCAAAACAGACCGCTCAAAAATTAGAACGTAAATGACATCAAACTAAATTGTTAGTATTTCAAATAGCATGGAAGGAGAGCATCCTGAACTATAAAAACACTCTCAGTGCTGCTAGATCAACGTATATCTCCACTCTTATAGAAAATAACAAAAATAAACCTAGAATTTTATTTAACACTGTAGCTAAATTGACCAGAAATAAGACCCCTGCAGAAATCTCCACAACAACAACATACAGTAGTGAGGATTTTATTAACTTTTTCAATAACAAAATTGTAAACATTGGGTATAAAAATTCAGGCTTTGAAACCAGACAATGTAATTGTTGCAGATGTTAAACTAACCATGTAAGATCGGAACTTAGAATACTTTACTCTTCTTGAAGAGAATGAACTAATTTCACTCATCTCTTCTGCAAATTCATTAACCTGTATATTAGATCCCATACCGAAACATTTTCTCAAACAGATAGTGCCAGAAATAACAGAACCCCTGTTGAAAATAATAAATTCTTCACTCAGCATTGGGTATGTTCCCAAATCCTTTAAATTAGAAGTTATTAAACCGATAATTAAGAAGTCTGACCTCGACCCCGGTCAGCTGTCCAATTACATGCCAATATCAAACCAACACTTCATCTCTAAGAGGCTGGAAAAGGCAGTATCACAGCAGTTATGTTCATATCTACATAGAMATAGMAKAAATKAACTGTATCAGTCAGGATTTAGGCCTCATCACAGCACAGAGACAGCACTTGTTAAAGTAGTAAATGACCTCCTATGGGCCTCTGATCAGGGTTGAGTCACTATRCTTGTGTTACTGGACCTCAGTGCAGCTTTTGACACCATTGATCATAGTATTCTCCTTCACTGATCAAATTTTATTTGTATAGCGCTTTTAACAATTGTCATTGTCACAAAGCAGCTTTACACAATCAAAAGAATTATTTAAGTTTGTATGAAAGATGACTGTGTATGAATCAAATGATAAAATTGTCCCTGATGAGCAAGACGAGCAAAGATTTTTAATATATTTTGACTTGAAAAATGAACAAGTCTTGGTTTCCGAGTACAGAGTATCATGTATCACGCATGCGCTTCTTGTTTTGACGCCAAGTGTCACATGATCACAACTGAGCCAATAATTCTTCTCTCTCTTGCGCTGCGGTATTGTGGGTAATCGTCTCCCCTGCTAGGTCTTAGTGCTCGTCTCTTACTGGTATAATCAACATCTGTGTGTTGTAATGAGGGAAATAGGACATGGCTCCTTTAAGGGCGGAGTGTTAGATGCGTGCTCAGAACACAGATACCTGCGCCACGAGATCTGCATGTGTGTGAGCTCATTGGATTTTTCTGCATTACTTTCTTTGTTTTGATGTTCAACTTGTTATTTTCGTTATATCTTTAGGTTATCTTGTTATAAACCAGTGACGCTGTGAACAGAGGAAATAAAGCGCTGGAACCTGTGAAATACCACCTGCATGAGCGTTTGCTATTTTTCTCCTGTTAAGCTGAGTCTGGCGAACTATCCGTTATTCAATTCAATTCAAATTTTATTTGTCACATACACAGTCATACACAGTACGATATGCAGTGAAATGCTTAGGCGACTGCCCGTGACCTTAAAATAAAAGACTATTAAAGACTATTTATAGGAAATAAATATAAAAAGAAAATATAAGTAGATTGAACTAAGAATAAAATATCTGTCTGTACAGTACAAATATACAATAGAGAAAAATATAATATAAAAAAAATAGAAGTGGATTTAACTAAGAATAAAATATCTGTACAGTACAAAATACAATAAAGAAAAAATTAGAAAAAATATAAGAAAAGAAAACCTGGGTGTACAATATAGAAAAAAATATGTATAAGATAAGAAAATATAAGAAACCTTCTGTGTACAATATAGAAAAATATAGAATATTGGAGTTTTGTGTGGGAAGAAGTGAAGTACTGTATAAATAGAAATGTCCAGGGGGTGTGCAAGTATGCTTAAAGTGACTCGTGCATAATAGAATAAGTAGTAATGTACAGGTGTGCAGTTACCACTAGTGTCAATGATTGTCCCGAATGTCCAGAGAGAGTGCAAGAAGCATGAGTGTGTAAAGTGGGTCAGTACTGTGTGGTGTGCTGGTTGAGAGACCGTATCGCCTGCGGGAAGAAGCTCCTCCTCAGTCTCTCTGTATTGGCCTTCAGGGAGCGGAAGCGCTTTCCTGACCGCAACAGAGAGAACAGTCCATTGCTCAGGTGGCTGAGGTCCTTCATGATCTTCCTGGCCTTGGTCCAGCACCGCTTGCTGTAGATTGAGTGTAGGTTAGGGAGCTCGGTGTGGATGATGCACTCAGCTGATCACACAACCCTCTGTAGAGCTCGTCTGTCCTGCATGGTGCAGTTCCCGAACCAGTTAGTGATGTTTCCGTCAGGATGCTCTCTATGGTGCAGGAGTAAAAGTTCCTGAGCACCTTGGAGGGCAGTCTAAAGTCTCTCAAGCGCCTGAGGTGGTAGAGACGCTGTCGGGCCTTCTTCACCACGGTGTTGATGTGACAGGACCATGACAGGTCCTGTTTGATGTGGACACTGAGGTATCTGAAGGTGTCTACTCTCTCCACTGGGCTGTTGTTGATGACAGGGGTCTGGTAGTTCCTCTCCTGCTTTGTGCTAAAGTCCACTACCAACTTCTTTGTCTTGCTGACGTTTAGAAGGAGATTGTTCCTCTGGCACCAGTTCTCCAGATTTCCAATCTCCTCCAGGTAGGCCGTCTCATCGTTGTCAGTGATCAGGCCCACCACGACGGTGTCATCAGCAAACTTGATGATGGTGGAGTTGGTAAAGGCTACGCAGTCGTGTGTGTACAGTGAGTACAGTAGAGGGCTCAGAACACAACACTGTGGTGCGCCAGTGCTGAGCGTGAGGGAGGCTGAGACATGTCCACCCATCCTTACAGCCTGTGGTCTCCCAGTTAGGAAGTTGGAGATCCACTGACACAGAGATGGGCTGAGTCCCATGTGCTCCAGCTTGGTGGTGAGTGTGGAGGGAATTATGGTATTAAATGCTGAGCTGTAGTCAATGACAAGCATTTTAACATAATTCCCCCTTCTATTGTCCAGGTGAGTGAGAGATGTATGAAGAAGATGAGTGATAGCGTCATCTGTAGAGCGGTTTGAACGGTAAGCGAATTGAAGTGGATCCAGTGTGTCGGGTAGTGAAGAGACCAGCTGCTCAAAGCACTTCATCACCACTGATGTGAGGGCTACAGGTCGATAGTCATTGAGGGAAGCAGGATGTGGTTTCTTCGGACCAGGAACAATGATGGACTCATGTAGGGATCACCGACTGAGATAAGGAGAGGTTGGATATCTCTGTGAACACAGGTGCTAGCTGGTCTACGCAGGCACTACGAGGACACGACCTGAGATGCGATCTGGTCCTGCTGTTTTCCTGGTGTTCACTCTCCTGAAGGCTCTCCTCACATCATGCTCGGAGATGATGAAAGCGTTTCCGGTGCTGGCAGTGACTTCCTGTCTGCAGCCGTTAGCACCGCTAGCATTAGCAACACTAGTGTCTTTAGCTGCAGCCTCGGAGTGAGCATAAAAGGTGTTCAGCTTAGATTGTGACTTGTAGCCTTCCTTAACTGTTGTGTAGCGGTGGTTCAGTGTCCTTTCGCCCCTGGTCGGGCAGGTGATATGCTGATAGAAGTTCGGCAGCGTCCCGGTGTTGTGTCTGGTGCTGTGTGAGTGCCTCATGCAGCTCGCATAAGGCAGTGTCCGTGTCCGCTTGTGGTGGAATATAAACGGCGCTGATTATGACCGATGTAAACTCCCGAGGAAGATAAAAAGGAYGRCATTTGATRGTCAATAGTTCCAGGTTGGGTGTGCAGGAGCATGCGAGAGGAACAACGCTCGCGCTGCTGCACCAGCTGCTGGTCACCGGTGTGCACGAGCTCTCAGCCTGTTCCTGACGCCGGCTCGTTTCCCTCGGGACGGCCGCTTCACGTCGTGTCCTTTGTTCTCCCTCAGGATCTCACTCGGCCAGCTTGGATCCGGAGATAAAAAGGTCAAAGTGTGAGTACATTGTATACCAATAGAAATAAGAGCATCTCTATCGTACCAAATACTAACTCAATGGTGATGAATTACCCGGTTTAAAGTTATTGAAAATAAACTTAAAAAGCAAAAACAAGGTAAAATAGATCGGAGCAGTCGTGACAGCAGCCGACCTCACCGGCGCCATCTTTAATCCGTTACTACTTCCCGGACTCGCAAGCGTTACAAGTGGTGCCCGAACATCTTATCTCTGGCTTCGGATGGTTGTTGTGATCTGCATGGATGTAGTGGTTTAGGAAAGAAAATGCTGAAACTACCATGAGTCTCCAGCCGAGGTGTGTGAGGTCGCGCGACTGCGAGCACAACACGTGTGTGCTATACAACCACGCGGCGGACATTTTGTGTGGTAAAGGCGAGTGGTTTATCTTCTAATTCCTACAGATTCCTGCTGACACGATAACTTTTGTAATTTACTGTGCAGCGCGGACTGTGGTATCTTTATGACAATTGGATTATTTCCTGGTTGAGAACTGTGAGTATGCACGTGCTTCAGCGTAATTCTATACATTTCTACATTCACGGGGATTCAATAAGATCGATTAGGAACTTACAATGTTGTTGAACTGGATTTACATGGACTTTAAATGTTTTGGGTCATCACGTTGTAATCTGGACTCTTAACCGTTTCCAGCTGTAAAGACAGAGTGTTCATTCATGCAAACTTTCAAGGGAAGATCCTGACGAACTGTGCAGACATTACAGGCTCTGTGTTTGAATTTATGTTGAACTGTTTTCACCTCAAAGACATTTTCGATTGTTTACATTTTAATATTTCTGGCTTATATGGTGAACTTTTTGAAAGGGATATTTAAGTGGTTATGTTTCTTGCCAATTTAATATTTCAACATAAGGGTGATTAATTTGGGTGACATATTTCTAGGTCATAGATTTACAATATTTGATTTTGGTAAAAATAAGGAAACGTGCTGATTGCGTGACCGATTTAACTGACCGTTCTGAATGTCCACCCAGACAAAGATTGCCAGTACAAGAAAAAGTCAAGTCACTGAAAGATGAGGTAAGGATGCTGTGGAGATGTCTGAATGAGTCTTTAGACTTACAAAGAGGTATTGTTGACTGCTGCACACACAATTTGCACTTACCTGCATCATATCAGTTGCCATCGAAAAGTAAGCCTCTTACTTTGTCTACCCTTCATAGTCAAGTGCGGTCGTACTGACACACATTCTGAATCTGCAACAGGAAATGTGGCAGTCAGGACTTAAAGCTCTCTTGATTGGAGCAACATAAACAGAACTTTAGCTTCTGTGCTCCATAACTCTAGACTGGAGCCTCCAGTATTTATGAATGATGGGAAAATCCAGCCTGACGACTGGCTTCTGCTGGTTGATACCTATAGAACTTCTTTTGGGCTTAGCGATGCTCAGATCTTATTTGATCTGCCACGTTTCTTAGCTAAAAAGCCCAAGAAGTGGTTTACTGTACTAGGTTCACATGTTGCATCTTGGACACAGTTCTGTACACTGTTCAACACTGTGTTTCTTCCAGCAGACAACCAAGAGCATGTCTGGAGAGGCATCCTTGACCATGTACAGGCCCCAGGAGAACCGTTTCCAACGTTTGTGGCACATTTGCTGTCTGAATTTAAGAAACTTATGTCTCCACCGCCAGAGCAGGAACAAATTGATCTTATTTGCAAACATGCACTAGAGCGCTACAGAGTTGCACTATATGGCCAACAAATTGCCTCGGTAATAGATCTTTTAATGTGTGCTCATGACTTACACTCTGCTCTTGGCCCTGACGGTCGAGATGAACCACAAGCGCAGAAAAGCAAACAGGCGCGCGAAACTTACTGTTACAAATGCTCTGCACCAGGCTTTACGTCTAGAAACTGTCCGAAATGTAACGGTGTACGTGCTGAATCTTTTCTGGCCAATAAAAACCAAGGTGTTTAGGCTTCAAGCGAGTCACAGAATACAAATGAGAATATGAAAGATGCAACATATTTTGGTGAGGAAAACCAGAACTCAATGTGGCAGAAGGGAAAATTCAAAGGGGGGAGGACGTTCCGCAGAGGCAACCCTTCCCCCAGAAGTTAAGCGCGCCTCAATCACAACTTTTGTCCCCACCTAAGCCATTGGTACTTGGTCATGTGGAGGACCGCTCTTCTAATTCGTTCTGGAACACGCCCTTTGTGGTCAAAGTGAACCTCTGTAACAAAGCAGTGGATGCAGCACTGGATACAGGTGCCTCACTTTCTGCTGTTCGTACAAACATGATTTCTAATATCTTGGATCATTCTCGGAAAGTTCAGCCTTGGATTTTACCTTCAATTCACCTGGCCAACAGTGCGTCTTGTTGTCCTACTGGCATAATTTGGTTGAAAATTGGTCTTCAGGGACAAAAGTTCTATCATCTTTCTGTAATTATTCCTGATCTTTTTTCTCCTCTCATCTTGGGAATGGATTTTATGCTACGTGCATCAGTTAGCATCCACATCCCGTCAAGAACGGTGACTTTGGGTGAATCTACTCCCCAGGAGCTATGCAATGGAAAGCTTAATGTTAATAGATGTCAGCCAATCTGTGTTAGAGGAAAAAGTAGAGATGTCTTGTTTAGAAAAAGAACAAAAAGAGAAGTTAGTATACCTTCTTAATAACTTCTTTAGTTTGTTTGATGGACATCTGTGTCATACCGCATATAGATAATACTGGGGATTCTAAACCTGTCCATCTTCTGCCATATCGGTCATCACCAGCTAAAAAACAAATCATTGAGGACCAGATTCAGATGATGCTGGATGAAAACATAATTGACCCTTCCTCAAGTCCATGGGCTGCGCTTGTTGTAATTGTGAAAAAGCCATGTGGAGATCACAGGTTTTGTGTCGATTACAGGTGGCCTAAATCACCTTGCGATAAAAGACTCTTACCCACTTCCCAGAGTTGATGAATCATTAGATTTCTTAGCTCACGGAAAGTTCCTTACCACCCTTGATTTGGCTCAGGGATATTGGGAAGTATCAGTGGAGGAGCAGTCGAGACCAAAGACAGCTTTCATATCACACTGTGGGCGGTTCCAGTTCAGAGTTCAATCTTTTGAGCTTTGTAATGCCCCGGCCACATTTCAGAGGGTGATGAACAATGTCCTTGCCGGCTTGATTTATAAGTGCTGTGCATTGTACTTGGACGATATCGTCATTGCCTCTCCGACCTTTGAGCAGCACTTACTAGACCTGGAAGAAGTTCTTTCCAGACTTGAGGCAGCTGGTCTTACGATCAAACTAAATAAGTGTCAGTTTTGCTTGAGTGATCTTACCTTTCTTGGATACAGAATCACACCTGAGGGTATTTCTCCTGACCAAGAAAGGTGGAAGCAGTCACCGAATTCAAAACGCCAACAGATGTGAAACAAGTGAGAGGATATCTCGGCCTCACAGGCTATTACAGACGGTTTATTCAGAATTATGCTCAGAGGGCCGAGCCCCTCTTTAAACTCACTAGGAAGGAAACCCCATTCGACTGGGATGAAAGTTACCAAGCTTCAATGGAACCTATTCTCCGCCTTCCAGATTTCACACGTCCAGTTTACATTCATACAGACGCGTGTGACCTCGGCCTTGGAGCGGCCCTGATGCAGAAGGATGAGCTTGGGAGAGATGTTGCGGTGGCTTATGCGAGCAGAACCTTGCACAAAGCTGAAAGGCCATACCTGAAAAAGAGTGCTTGGGAGTGATTTGGGCGCTAGAACACTTTAGACCTTACATTGAGGACCTCCACGTGACAATTTATACCGACCACAACAGCCTGAGGTGGCTGATGAATCATCCCAATTTTGCTGGACGACTGGCGAGATGGTCCTTCCGCCTACAGGACTTTGATTTTAACATTGTCCACAAGCCGGGTGTTCAAAATAAAGTTCTGGATGCTCTGTCACACAATCCATTGCCCAATACTGCTCACTGCATTGACATTCTCCCTCCACAGGCCATCATATGTGGTTTGGATCTGCGTAATATGTTCACAGTCATGATAACTGACAGAGAGCAGTTCAGTAAATTGCAGAAGGATGACCAAGGGGTTGCACAACCTCTTAAAAACCTGGAAGATGGTGTTGTAGACGGGGGACATGTCCTTCAAGATGGGCTGCTATATTTTAAGGATCCCAAGGTAGCCTGTGGCCTACACCCTATGAAGCAAATTAAGCTAGTGGTCCCTGCAGTTCTTCAACCCACTGTGCTCGAGATTCTTTTGGCCTAAGATGGCATCAGATGCAAAAAGATATGTTCTTTCATGCCCTGTGTGCCAGTTAACCAAGCCAAGCCAAAGAAAACCAGCAGGCCTGTTGGTTCCAATCAAGCCACTTAAGCCCTTGGAATACATGGGAGTGGACTTTGTGGGCCCACTCCCTCGTACTCAGAAGGGAAATTAATATTTGATTGTCTTTGTCAACTATTTTTCAAAATGAGTGGAAGTGAGTCCTGTGCGGTCAGCAACAGCACAAGTAGCAGCAAATAAATTTCTTAGTGAGATCTTTGCTTGCCACGGTTTACCCACATATCTCATTTCAGATCGAGGCATATCATTTGTGAGCAATCTGTTTGAACATGTGGTCGCTACCCTAGGTACTGAACACCGATTGACGACAGCGTACCACCCACAAACTAACGCAACTGAGAGGGTGAATCGCACATTGAAAACGATCATCCGTGCGTATGTGGGGGACAAACATACTTCTTGGGACAAATATCTTCCCGAAATCTGTTCGAACTGCACCTCATGAGAGCACAGGTCACTCCCCAACAATTATGCTTTATGGCCGTGAGTTGGAGACCCTACTGGATTTGATAACACAACCATGTGCTAAGGGAGTAGACGATACAGACATATTATACCCTAGGAGTTTGAGGGCTTCCCTGCAGGTTGCTCATGAGCTACTTTGGAAGCAAGCCACCAAAAAAGGAAGAGTCATTATGACATGTAGCGTCGCACAGCATGCTTGGTCAGAGTCAAAACACACCCTAAGTCTGATGCTGACGCAAACTTTACAGCCAGGCTGGCGCCGATATATGCTGTGCCATTTGTCATTTCAAAAAAGCTGTAAATGTGAATTACAGACTTTCAGACATGGATGCTGGGGTTTTTCATGTACTCATTACAGCCATTTCATTCATGGGACACAGCCTTGTTCAAAACAAGTTCAATTGACAAAGTTGGCACGTCTTTGCTTTTAAAGGGGAACATTCCCTCCCAGTTGAACAGTGAAACATTGGGTGATATTGACCAGGGGTTTAGCCCTGACTACTCAGACAAACTTTTAGCTGATCAGTCAGTTGAGGCTATTTCAAAACATTCTATTGGTCTTTCATTTGACAACGTTTCAAATAATGTTAATGTGGCTGATGTATCTAAGGTACAGGACATGAATAATTCTAATGTCATGCCCACTACTTCAGAACGGGGTTCTGGGCGTTATGTGCTTAGACCAAGACAGGTTCCTAGAATAACGTCTGATTGGACAAGTCATGGGTGGACAAACCCTTACCATGCACAAAGGTTTGATGTGCACTAGACATGTTAACCGAGACATGTTGTAATGAGGGAAATAGGATACGGCTCCTTTAAGGCCGGAGCGTTAGATGTGTGCTCAGACCACAGATATCTGCGCAACGAGACCCGCATGTGTGTGAGCTCGTTAGATTTTTCTGCATTACTTTCTTTGTTTTGATGCTCAACTTGTTATTCTCGTTATATCTTTAGGTTATCTTGTGATAAACCAGTGACGCTGTGAACAGAGGAAATAAAGTGCAGGCTTTACAGTGTACTGTTTACTATAACACTGTGACCCTGCGTGTGCACGTAAAACATCTTTTTTTGTGTATTTGTATGTGTGTGTACAGCAAACGAGGCGCGCATGTGCAAAACATCGCAAAACCTCCATATGTTATGTACAGGAAACAGTATTGAGCCATTATCTTCAAGTCTTTTCGGTCTGAATCATTGGTTCTTTTGTCACGTGACTCCCATAGACGCTATGCAGTGCAGTACACAGGAAACAGTATTGAATGGTTCTCAACAAGTCTTCAAGTCCTGAGTCGCTCGTCCTTTTGTCACGTGATTCCCTTTTGACGCTATGAAGTGCAATAGATTCAAAAGAACAAACGACTCGGTCTAGAAGATATGATGGTGAGCTGCTCATTTTGTTTATAATATGTCCTTAGCTGCATTGTAATATTTTAATTACTGGAACTATACCCAAAATTTGTGTATGTAGACGTGTTTGCGGTCTGTTTATTGAAAATGTAACATTTTATTTTATTTCTGATCAAAAGAACGAAATGAACTAAATGACTCAAAAAAAGATCTGTTCATTTTGAAGAATGAGATTCAAAGAACCAAGACACTAAAATGATTCAAACTTCCCCTCATTATCACCCCCCCCC
>QMIH01001692.1:28631-56554 GCA_003987875.1 Clarias batrachus | reverse complement strand
ACACACACACACACACACAAACATTTAATAGTGTTTTTAAATTGTTTATATGTACTTATGTGTTTTCACAGGTCCAAGAGTGGTTGTGTCTGAACTGTCAGATGCAGAGAGCCCTGGGGATGGATATGACCACGCCCCGCTCCAAGAGTCAGCAGCAGATCCACGCTTCCTCTCAACAACCTAAAGCAGACCCTGTGATACCTCCTCATTCCCAGACTTCATCTCAGCCAAAACTGCAGACTCAACACCAAACCCAACCCCATTCCAAAACCCAACCTCAAACTCAAAGCCAGACCTCATTGGGCCCTCAGAAAGAAATTGAATCTACTGGCCCTTACCAGAAAGGACCTCAAAAAACAGGACTTTCATCCCAAACTGGACCTTCTCAAATTATACATCAAGGAGCCCAGTCAGGATCCCAGGGTCAGACTGTAGAGCTTCGGCAGAGAGGCCCAGGTGGAGTACCCCAATCTAGCTCACGGATTCCTCACCCTGGTGCTGTACCACTACCAGGCTTGGCGAAAGCAATGTCACAGCCAGATCTTGGCCATGGATCTCCTCTTCACCATGCTGGACGACCAGAACACATTCGTAGTGCTGGAAGTTCCCCAGCTCGACGTCCAATTTCAGTGCATGAGACCCCTCCCCAGGATGGCTTGACAAAGTTATTTGGCTTTGGGGCATCATTGCTGAACCAGGCAAGCACACTCATCTCAGTSGATCCACTCCCTGGAGGAGGAGCTTCAGCACAACCCTCGCCTTCTCGACATCAAGGCACCCAGGGTACTAAGGTGATCTTCAGCGATGCAAGTGCTAAAAGTATGACTGCAACTCCTGTGTCAGACAAACGAGGAACAGGAGGAACCATGTTTCCCCAGGGTGCACATGTCCCTCCACAAAACCAACCTCAACAACAGCAGAAGTCAATGAATTCACATCATCAGAAGGCAGCACAATTGCCAGCTCACCTTCAACAGGCAGCACATCAGCAGCCACCAGCACATCATCAAATGATACCACCACAGCAGCAGTCCCTGGCACATCAGCAGAAGGCACAGCATCAGCAGTTACCTGCACATCATGAAAAAGCTCCACAGCAGCAAGTACCATTGAAGCAGGTGCAGAAGTCCAAAGTCAACTGCCCCCTGTGTAAGACTGARCTTAATATAGGATCCAGTGAGCCACCCAACTACAACTCCTGTACCCAATGTCACATGCAGGTCTGCAATATGTGCGGCTTCAATCCAACGCCTCATCTTGTGGAGGTAATAGTACAAAACAAACTTAAACATGCTCACAGTGACACCAGACACAGCATACATTCAGGCTTAATAAGCAACCTTTCATGGTCCCAATGCCTCATGATGTCATGTGGAAAATTTTTGTTCACACTTTTTATACAGTATATTTACACTTTATATATATGTGCATTATCTTAGTACTATATTTATCTTATTTATCTTAGTATTATAGTTACTAAGTTACTATATAACTATATATGTGTAAGTACTATATGATTTCCTCCTTATTTGCAGTTCTTAAAGCTGGCATGACACGAAATTTTTACATTTTAATATTTCCCCCAAATGCTATGCTTCCACTTAAAAAAAAAAAACTTACACCAGGTGTTTCCTATGCCCTCCGATCAAATCAGTGACAGCAACCAATGTTCTACTCAGTGCTCGACATTAATGCTTGCCAGCTTGCTTGGGGCAAATGAACTTTGTGTTCTGTGCAATGCCGCATGTAGATGTTCAGTCAGGGGCAAATGTAAATAAAAAATTTAATGTCTTTATCCATTTTTCCATTTTGCTAGTTGAGTTATTGTTTTTACCCTCCATTAGCTAATGCCTTGTTTTGAGACTGCCAGCCAATCAGAGGCACTGTACCTGACTTGTCACCAAATCGGAGGCTATGTTCCTGACTTTTTGCTCAATAGGAGACTGTGTTTCCATGTGTTAGCTCTGAACTGCAATGGACTATTAATGAGCATTTTTGTCTTAAAATGTTTGTTCAACTAAAATTTGGCAGGTACCAGGCAAAACTGTTAATAAAATGAAACAGAAAAAATGGATGATGATGCAGGGCTACAAGGTAAAACGGTAAATGGAATTCTTACTGAGTTGACCTTAAAAGTTCTTGGGTTGGTTAGAGCTAGGACGTCTTTGTGATTTGATTCACCTGAAGAAAGCAAACACATAAGATAAAATAAAATTCAATTACGATTTTTTATCAGTTGAATGATCATTGTTGACATTGTTATAGGAACATGATAGCAACATGGTAGACTTTGCACAAGGTTACCAGCTGGAAAAAGGTATTTAAGTTATCTTAATTTTTATAAATATTTCCACCTAACTGTCATAATTAGCATCTGCCATCTTTAAACTTATATTATTGTTAATTCACATATAGATTTGACTCTCATCTCCTCCTAGCACTTTAGACTTTTCAACATAGTTCCAACAGTTGTCTTCAGAGAGATCCCATGCATAGTGGTCTTTTACACAGCGTTTTGACTCATTGTGTATTTTTATTTTTATTTTTTAATTCGTCGGTTTATTTTAAAAAGAGAACTGAAATATTATACAGCACAATTCTTAAATCTTTCATTAGCTTTTTAGTATGGACATTGTTGTAGCAATTCATGTAGTCAGGTGGTTTTAATTACTTTAAGAAATGAAGGTCAGTCAGTCCGAAGAATTGGGCAAACTTTGAAAGTGTCCCCAAGTGCAGTCACAAAAATCATCAAGCGCTACAAAGAAACTGGCTCACATGCGGACCGCCCCAGGAAAGGAAGACCAAGAGTCACCTCTGCTGCGGAGGAGAAGTTCATCCGAGTCACCAGCCTCAGAAATCGCAGGTTAACAGCAGCTCAGATCAGAGACCAGGTCAATGCCACACAGAGTGTTGCAGCAGACACATCGCTAGAACAACTGTTAAGAGGAGACTGTGTGAATCAGACCTTCATGTAGAATATCTGCTAGGAAACCACTGCTAAGGACAGGCAACAAGGAGAAGAGACGCGTTTGGGCTAAAGAACCCAATAAAGAACCCAATAAAGAAAACTCTTTGAATGAGAAGGCATGTCGAAACTTTTGGTCTGTACTGTATGTACGAGACTACCATAGTGTTGTCCACCCGCACTAGGACATGGTAGCCTCTCAACTGCTGGAGTATTTCAGGTCCAGAAATAGAGTCATCATTTTGAGGCAATTGATCTGCCACGCGAGAAGATGGCCTCTCCAGATCCCTTGGGCTGGACGGCCATCTAAGACCGCACCCCAGCCCGTGATGGAAGGGCATAAGTCTGTCGTTAGCAACTTGCGACGACAACACAAACCTAGAGTGGGACCCAGAGTCAAAAACCGGTGTATAAACCACATACACACGTGGACAAAATTGTTGGTGCCCTTCGGTCAATGAAAGAAAAACTCACAATGGTCACAGAAATAACTTTAATCTGACCAAAGTAATAATAAATAAGAATTCTATGAATGTTAACCAATGAAAGTCAGACATTGCTTTTCAACCATGCTTCAACAGAATTATTTTAAAAAATGAACTCATGGAAAAGGCCTGGACAAAAATGATGGTACCCCTAACTGAATAGTTTGTTGCACAACTTTTTGAGGCGATCACTGCAATCAAACGCAACCCCCCGTCTTTCTTGGGAGCCAAGAAATACTGACTGTAATAGCCTGACTCTTTGTCTAGCAGGGGAACATGTTCTATGGCTCCTTTTTCCAGCAAAGTCTGTAATTGGCGAGTCAAAAAATGCGCCCGTTCCGGTTTCATGGAAGTGGAGATCACGCCATTGAAGCGTCGAGGACTATGTGCAAAATGAATCCTGTATCCCCTCTCTAAAATGCTTTGTACCTAAAGAGATATACCTCGCAGTAGGTTCCCTGCTGCCAGCTTTTCTGAAAGGGGCACAAGTTTTGACAGTTTGCGTAGATGGGGGAGGGGGGGGGGGTTTAAAGGTCCGGCATCCTGAAACATGGCAGGAGGGAACCGAACACCTAACATTTCGCTGGAGACTGCTGCTCCCTGAAACACAAGTGGTGGTGGAGATTGAACAACGCCCCCCTGAGGTTGCCAGGAATGACTCTTCATTCATTATTGGAATTTTTACGTTCACCTCCCTGGGGGGAGACACACCCACGGTCCTGGGCACATAAGCCTCAGGACTTCTTTTTACAGGAGATGATGCTCCTCAGGTGTGGCCTCATTAAGGCAGACTGCAAAGCACGGTGAGTCCCGCCCCAATCTCTACGAGGTGGTGCTCAGCTCGCCACACACTCCTTTTATGTTTCATGCCTGGAGAGAACTGGACCTGGTCGGGACTGGGCCTGCTTATAGAGCTTCGTCTCCTGAAGCTAGTGGTGATGGTGTTTACGGCGTCACCAAAGATGCCGGAAGGCGAGATGGGGGCATCAAGGAGGAAAGCGCGATCCTTCTCCACAGATTTCTCTTCGTGGAGACCATGGCAGCCATAGAATGGCCGATAGCATGCTTTGTCTGCTTGGTGGCATGTAGCTCGCCAACGATGTGCCATCGATGGCCCCGATGGTGCTCAGGTCTCTCAGCAGTTCAGCCTGGTATGCCTGCAAAACCGCCATGGTGTGCAGAGCTGCACCAGCCTGATCCGCTTGCCTGAAACGCTTTCCCCACCAACAAAGATGTTACTCTACAAGGCTTCGTGGGGAGTGTGGGCTTTTTCAGTGAAGATAAGCTCCCAAGAGAAAGATAGCGTCTCTGCAATCTAGGGCATCATTGTATAATCCCGCGGCATTGTATCAAGSACATTAGAAGGTCGATGGCACAAAGACACGGGAAGAGTAAGGCTTACTCCAAGAACGAGTTAACTCGTCATGGAGGTCGCCAAAGAAGGGGAGAGCGCGCTCCTCTCCCCGGCCACCTGACAAAAACCTGTCGTCTAAACTTTGAGCACTTGGGGGCGCTCTGAGGTCAATGTCCATCTCTGCAGAAGAGACTTCCGCCGTTCAGAAGAAGCATTGGGGCGCGCTTGAGAAGTAGGCACGAGAGCGCGAGAGAAAAATCCATTTCACATGCTTCTGCCAGATCGGCACGTGATCCCCAGGAGCCGAACGCGAAGCACTTTCATAGAAAGCAGTGCTCGCGTTCTCCCTCAAGCCCGAGGATAGGGTGCTCCTCCCTCAAACACTTGAAGCAGAAAGTGTGGAGATCGCCGCCCGAGAGATATCTCTCACATGGAGGCACACATCTCCTCTCAAATACCGCTATGAAAACACTTTCTGCTCGATTTTTGTTTTCTAAACTGCTGCCGCAGTATTGAAAAACAGACTGCTTGCACACACGCACGCACAATGCAGTCCTTGAAGACAAAACGACCTGAGGATATTTCCGGTTCAGACCTATTTATAACCTGCAGGTGCACCGCATCAAATGACGTCACCTGACCGAGGTTATATAAGCCAAAGTTTGGCATGTTTGATACACACGTGCTTCACAACAAACAAAGAGACGCTCCCATAGCATTTTCACGCAGCATCAAGTGTAGCTTTTGAAAGGGAGCAGAATGTGCTTTACCGTCGCATTCACTGCCGCAGCAGCACAACAGCGGGAGATGTAAATCAGTCACCTTTTAAAGTCATCCCTGAAATGACCGCCAGGTGGTGCAAAGGGAMATTTTGCAAAAAGACTGAAAGCTCCCTACAGTATATTCACATTTCATGTGAATTACATCATCTGAAATTTATGTAAAAAAAAAACATTTCCATTAGTTTCTGTAAAAGCAGCCATTTCACGTTCTATGAGTATATATTTTTTAATGTCTGTGAGGCAAGTATACCCAGAGTTTCGGTAAATTTTTTCACACGCTTCACAAGTTCACGAAATCATAACATTTTGTCATCACACATGTAATGCAGTGAGCATGCACTACTATTCAGCATAAACACTTAAACATAAGCATTTTTCTAGGTTAACATTAGAGCAAGTGGCATGCAAAGTTGCATTTTTCAGATGATTATCCCTATTTGAGATTAGTCAAGATATTAACATTGATTATCAATTATCTCCCGGTAAACTAAGGTAAATTACGGATGTCTTGAAACATAATGCAATAATTCGTTTTATTTATTTATTTTTAAAATCGCATAAAAAAATCACGTGTTGTGTTTAAAGTGATTAAAATTACCTTGAAGGTATCTGATAAATAACAAACTGTAATGAAACAGTATTAAACACAAATATATGATATGTGTCACAAACTGGTGGTAGTGGCTGGTGTTGGTAGCGGGCATAGACGCAGAGGGGTAGTGTGAAACATAAAGTCCTTTTATTTTAACAAAACATAAACTTCAAAACAAAGGATGTTGGCTTACTGATCRGAGCACGACACACAACATTAACCAAATGACATATACAGACTAATATTTAACACAGACAGGAGGACTGAGTAAACATGGAGACCTAGCCTACTAGCTGTTATGCACACTAGCTGCTAAGCTGGATGCCAGCTGATCAGACTATTTGCTAACAGACTAGTAGCGAGAGGTCTAGGGGTAAACAGACTGGGTACACAGCAGACTAGGTAGGGGACAGACTAAGAACTAGCAGGTTAGTGGCTAAGCAGGTTAGTATCTAAACAGACTAAGATCTATGTAGACGCGGAGACTAGACAAGCTAGGAGACTAAACAGACTAAGAACTAGGCAGGTTAGTATCACCATGTTAGTAGTAAAACAGACTAAGAACTAAACATTCTACAATGGTACTTACACAGGGAAAACCAAACAGACTAAAATACAAACTAATACATTTCACAAAGACAGCTCCACAAAACATATGCCAACTTAACTAAAACAGTCACAAACCAAACCAAACCAAACCAAAGGAACAGAAAGGAAAGCCCAACTGACAATAATAATGCTCGACCCAGTTTCCCAGAACAAACAGCTATTTATAGAATGTCTAATTAGCCACCTCGGTTCAGGCGAGACCTCATCACCTGACCGAGGTGACTTCTGGGAAACTGAGTCTACAAACAAAAACTATAAAACTAAACATGGTGCCCTCTGGTGGTGAACCCTCTCAATATGGTAGTATAGACATTGAAAAAGCTATTTACACACGAGTGCAAAAGTCTAAAGCAAACGCAATTATTAATTTTTGTGTAAATTCAACTTCATTCAGCTGTTTATGAAAAATAAAGTGCCTACCACTATTATTTTCTGTGTAAATTTAAAGATGCCCGCGCCTGTGTGCAAAAATAGAAGTACAACAAAGAATATAAAAGTGTATARTAAGTTAGTCTAAAAGAATATTGTTTCCAATGCTGACGAAAACATGAATTTTATTTTGTTTTACAATAGAGCTTTCATGATGATAGAGATGTATGTCCTTTAAATATACACTAAACAATTAACACTGCCTTTGAAAAGTGAGAGTGAGTGCAGTTGATCAAAAGGCTGATAAACGCGTGCGCAGATATGAGCAGATTTATCGATAAAACTATACCCAGACATACTCAGAAATGCAACAAACAAATATATAGTCTACTTGCTGAAAACAACGCGACTGCACACTCCGAGGTGAACACCCACAGAACCCCCAGTTACTGTAATCCCTCTTCCCACCTTCCATTCACGATAGGTGTGAATTTTTCGAACCGGTTTTGCTGATGGGGCAATTGGCAGAATTGGAGGTTTTAAAACGAATTAACAAGACCGAGCAGACGTCTCTGCCTAAATACGTCTCTGCTTAAAATTTATTTCGCCAGCAAAACCTAAAATAAATAAAAAATATAAATGTTTAATGGTAGCAATTAAATCAGACTTCATAGTTGGATCTGATACTTTTTGAGTGTAATTCATAAATTTACTGAATATATTCAGATTTTGTAAAATAACGAAAACTGATGTCTCCGTTTCCTTCCTAGACTTTTTGTCCGCATCACAATGAAATGGAGCTCAGCACATCTTCTTTCCTTTTGTTCCTTTCGTTTTAAWCTGTGATAGTTAAGTGAAATATATTTTGCGTAAAGGTCCAAATATTCCTTTTTATTTATAGACAGGTGTATTRTATTTGATCTGCATTATTGCATTATATTTCAAGACATCCTTAATTTACCTTAGTTAAATTTACATATTTACACCTTACAGCACGGACACAATGAAATAGCTAAAAACTACAGTCTAATGCCATAAAAGTAAACAAATCATATGATCAATAAAAAATAAAAGCTTTGAGATGATAATTTTGTCATATTTTTTGTGTTTATTGGATTAAACTAAAACATTAGTATTTTTATTTCTGATATATTCTGTCTATTTTTTATATTCCCACCACATTGCTTTGACAATTTGACGGCAGACAAAACAGACATACAGTAGTCTAACAATGAGCTAAATAAAAAAATAGATTTTTAAAACTGGTGTATACTAATGCTTAATTCAATAAATGCTATAATATTTATTTATAATGATATTATTAATAAATAAAAAAAATGCTTCCTTTATGTAACTTCCATTAATTTATCTATATAATTAAAATTTCCTATAACTTTCTTTTGATTGTATACAGCCCCTTTGAGACAATGACCATTTTTTAAAAACAATATATATAAATAAAATTGAATTTAATTCCTTCATCCGGTCGATAGTGTCAGCTGGTTAGAGAAGAAACAATCAGAAGTAGTGTGTGGAAGTCTGTGATTTGCTAGTGTAGTGGCAGTTTTGTAAGACTGGACAAAGGTGAGCGGAAAACACGTTGAGCACACAGTGGAGACACTGCACACACAGAACTGATCAAATGCAGATGCATGATTCGCAAGAATCTAGATTATCCACATCCCATGCTCACTTTCCACTTTCCATGACATACATAGTGTAGATAAATATAGTCAATCCACAGGTACAGTAAAGGCATTTCAAAATGACCAAAATCAGTAAGATTCATTCTCAAGACATCAGGACACTGAGATCGCTGCAGTYTCAGTCGTTTATTTAAAACTTGCATATGAATGGAGCACTAAGCGCAGGGCCAATTTATTTGGCAATAAACCTTTTGGAAAAAAAGACTTATTAATTTCACCACAAACAAGTTGATGGAAATTAACAGCTGATCCTGTCTATTTATTTATTCAAGTTCAAATTTAGCAGTTGGCTAAAACAATGCACTATGTGCTACTGGAATGGAGAAATGTAAAAAAAAAATTTCATTATTTATTAAAGAAATGTTGGGTTAGGGTTAGGGTGATGATGTTATCATGATCATAACAGCATACTGCATTTCATTCTTAACATAAGAATGCAAAAACACCAGCGCTGCTGACTGACATCGATTTATGTTTGAATTTTATGGTCATTTAGTTTAATTTATTTCAGTTAATAAATCTACTATAAAAAAACACACAAAGTATAAAATGACAGTGGAGTCTCTAATTACACATGATAAAATCTTAAGTCTCATTGTGTTAGCGTTTACTTTCGACGTAATTAAGAAATGACTATATTTAATTAAAATTTTAAATTCTGCGTTTATTTTGTCAAAACAGAGTCACATTTTTCATACTGTTTTTCATACTAGTCAAATAAAAAAAAGTAATATATATTAAATATATTTAACTGTTACGTGGTCACTACTAGCTAGGCATACATGGTATAGTTGCACAACTACAGTAGCTGGCTGCATAGTTACTAATTAGAGAAAGTTTAGGATAATCCTCCTCATTACACTCCAGACACTTCAGAAGTGAAAGCAATGCACAGGCATTAACACAGCACCAGCTTCTTTCTGGCTAGCTAGTCACGGTGTAATGCTGCATTAACAGTGTTATTCAGATGCTGGTGTTAGTGGTATGTGYCTTGTAGTGTTACTGGTATGTGTAATGTAACAGTGTTGTCYCTGCGCCTTTAAATTGCAAGGGGAATCCCGGACKCCATTCTGTCAGCTGTTTCCTRCTTTCTTGGACTGTGAACTCTGTTTTGTTGGGGATTCCCCAAAATTAGGATCATTCTTCATCAGGACAGCCTTACAGGACAGCCATTTTCTATTATTGTGCGGATTGATTCATTGAAACTGGTGAGGCCGACTCGTTTCCCCCGCACAGAACAAACCACCCCCCACCCCACCCTGGATCACTGATGCAAGGCAAGATGGATACATGCTTTCATGTTGTTTATGCCAGTTTTGGAGAACCCAAGCGAATTGTAGTCTTAGTTACTTGTTCTTAGCTGACAGGAGTGGCACCGGTTGTAGGCTGCTGTAGGCCTGCTGTTTCCTCGGATTGACATTTTGTTTATTCACAGATGGTCTTTGGCATATTTCAGTTGTAATAGGATKTCACGTGAGTTACTGTTGCCTTCTTATCAGCTTGAACCAGTCTGACCAATCTCCTCTGACCTCTGGTATTACAAGGCATTTCAGCCCAAAGAACTGACACTTATTGTCAGGGATAACCCCTAGAGGGCGCCAAAGYGCCCAAAGAACCCTTTTTTGTTGTAGTTAATATGACTTCTGTTCCCAGTTTGCACCTCGGGTCAGGTGACGTGGGCGCCCACCTGATCCGAGTGAGTTATTAGTTTCCTTATAAATAGCTTGCTTTTAGTCCTTTCCCTTGTCTTGCATTTGTTACGTTTATTTGGGTATGTGGTTGTTGTGTGAATACGTGTTTTGGTTTCTTTTCGATATTAAGTCTTTGAGTTGTTTTGTTCCCTGACCTTTTACTTTAATAAATAAGAACATTYGCTGAACGTCCGCCTCTGCATCTATGCCTCGCCTCCGTTCATCCGCAAACTTGTGTGACACTTATTGGAAATTTCCTATTTAAATGTCTTATTATTATTATCATTATTATTAACATTATTATGCATTGTTCTTAACAATTTAGCACAAAACCAAACAATGAAATATTCCTGTAAAACTTGAGGAATGCAGTATATATGCAAAGTATTATGAATGAACTGTGGTTTATTTGGTACCATTTCATAGTGTGATTGATCTGAGTAATTTCGTTGCTGTGAAAAATTAGATCCCAGGTAGCACAGGACTCTGATCCAGATCCACTGTGGATCTGGTGCAAATATCAGTGCAAATGAGTGATAGAAAGCTGATCGCGCAAATGTTATCATGGTTGTGAATTTTTTCCCCTCGTCTTTCCTACTGTACACTCTGTGCTGCACCCACAAGATGCCATCCTGTAACATGTTATTCTCATCACTGCCATCTTATATCGAAATAGAGCAAAAACTCTATTTTATGGTTCTTTACGTGCAGCAAAATGCACTTCAATTGCCAGCCACGCACAGGTAACACATTTCAGTAAGTCTATTTAACTAGACACTGTGTACAAAGACAGTGAAACAGGTCAATCTATACATCAACAACAAATAACCTAAAGGAGTGCATATCATTTTTTTATAATGCTTTCTGCTAGGAGCCGGTTTAAAGGTTACTCTCATTATATGAGCGAGCCTGCATTAATTACAGGAGGATGAGGAAGGTGTTTCCCTGCTGGGTTGAAGGGCACATTCCTGCCTCAGCAACAACTGTTGAGAAGATAAAGAGTGTAAAAGGTCAACAACAGTATTGATAAACATTTCTTAAGGGTTGTCTAAGTAATTCCGGGGTGTTTCCATTCTTAAAATCTAGTTGCAGCTGAATAATGGATGTCCATATTTAAACATTAAAGGACTGAAATTTCTCATATGAGAGTACATTTTCGCCCAACAACGTTACAGCCTTGTGTGACCCTCGTTGGAGGAAATTTAGGTAACATAATTTTGCCAAACTTCTTTCTATTTAAAGATGTTGATTAAGTGCATAGTCATCAGGTGCTATAAGAGAAACAGTGAGGAGAAAATGCAGYGTACACAACAGTTGTGTCCATGTCTCTGGAGGTTAATTATTGGCTACACTCTTCCCTTCTATAATCCGGT
The DNA here is from genome assembly GCA_003987875.1 of Clarias batrachus. Taxonomy (NCBI): domain Eukaryota; kingdom Metazoa; phylum Chordata; class Actinopteri; order Siluriformes; family Clariidae; genus Clarias; species Clarias batrachus. The sequence continues at coordinate 44,628 of QMIH01001692.1, read as the reverse complement.
CCACATCTTTATTTCATTGCCTCGTCCAATTGCTCAGTGCATACCTGTCTTCACTTTCATTATCATCTGTTCCTTCTATAAGGCGTTTATCTCCTTGCCRGGTTATTGTGTGCCATCTATGCCCAGTATTGTCACGTTCTAACCCGTGTGTCTTGCCTTTTGATTTTGATACTCTTTGTSTTTTGTACCTCATCTTTGTCTTGCCTTGTGGTTTATTGCCATGCTTCTTGTATTTAATAGCTCGGAATTCAGTTTTGCTTAATGGATTACAAGACTGTTCAATTGGTTGGATTTTTCTGACACACTTTTGGATTCTGCAACTTTGACTTCCACTTGGTTTTTACGGACAGTGAGACTGTTTGATTGTTTTGGACTTTTGGCACGATTTTGAAATGACCTGCTCCGACTTCCACTTTGTTACTAGGACTACAAGAGTGTTTGGCTTTTTGGCACTCTTTTGGATTTACCATCTCTGACTTCCAGTTTGTTTCATGAACAATGAGCCTGTTTGATAGTTTTGGAATACTGCCAAGCGTTTGGATATTTCGTTTTCAACTTCCTCTTCGTTTCAGGTGCAAATGAAATGGTTTATTGTCTTCATCTCCCACTCAGCYTTTACTGACTGTTGAATTCTTTTTTGTCYTTGACCTATAGCTAGTTACAGTATGCACCTGCATTTGAGGTCTCTTCCTATTTTCCTCATCACAACTCATTCTTGTGACATTCATAGGAATTACAGATTTACAGATTGTAAGATATAGTTGAAATCAGAGGTTTACATAAACTATTAATGACCTTGAATGAGCTTGAAGTATTTAAATAATTACTTTGAACCTTTGAACAAGTTTACCGATCAGGAAACGAAAGCAGCTTTCCCTCTTGGAAATTGTCCAATATTCTCTGCTGATGATAATCAGAATGGTGTTTTGCTCCATTTCTAAAAAACAAAAATTATTTCATGTGTGTTTAGCAATGTCAATTGTTAAAATATGATATATTTTGGTTGAGACAAGAATACTGGCATTGTGGATTATGCAAACATTTATTAAGCCCCGAGAACAATACAAGCTTGAACGTCTTGGAGCATCWTTAGCTAACCTGGATGAGCCTACTGATACTGTCTCATCTTATATTAGCTTTCGCAAGGACGACCACATCCCCACAGAGCTTGAGGAAAGGCTTGCAAGAAATCACAAATTACAAAATGAAGTTCCTGAACTGTATATAACCTGAATTTCTTCTACCACAAGTTTGACAATATATCCTCAACCCTGATCTCACTCCCTCGCCCTATGTACAGTAAGTTATGTAGGTTCCCACTTTGCTGCCAAAACAGCCATGTTCATTCAAGGTATGGCCTCCACTAAACCTCTGGTGGTATGCTGTGGTGTCTGGCGCCAAGCCATTAGTAGCAAATCCTTTAAGCTCTGTAAGTTGCAAAGTGGAATGGATCAGACGTTTTACCAGCACATCTCAAAGATGGTTGACTGGATTAAGATCTAGACAATTTCGAGGCCAAGTTAACACCTCAAAATTGTTGTTGTGTTCATCAAATCAGGTTCCCGAATAGTTTTCAGTGTAGTAGGGCACATTATCCTGCTGAAAGAAGCAACTGTCATCAGCCAATACCATTTTTTTCTGTGAACCGGCACCCAGGTCATTCTGCGGGTACACAGCCACATAGAAAACAAACTGTGATGCACTTTGGTTGACACATTTCTACTGGAACCAGCATTAACTTTTTTTTGCAGCAGTTTGGGTCTACAGTAGCCATCTATTGGATAGAAGAGCTTCATTTTCTCCTCATGTGTATTAGTGAGCCTTGGCTGACTATCGTTGGTTCATTGGTTTTCATTTTAGTTTTAGGTCTATGGACCACTTTTGTTAGGTCCAAGAGCTGCAGTTTTGAAGTTGTTAACATCAGCTTCAGGGACAAAATATTCACTTGCTGCTTCACCTGTCAGTGGTCATAATGATATGTACAAAACTAATAATAATAATAAATATATGAGTAAGCTTGTCACATAAGCATGGTGCATACTCTGTATTTAGATTGTGCCCTGTATTTCTTTGCATGCAGGTGATAAAGTGGTGATRTTTAGAGGAGGGATTGACCAAGCATCAATCACTTKTCTCTTCTTTCCCATAGACATATCCGTCTCTGTTGTTCTCACTTTCTATGCTGTCTTGCCAACTCCTATTGATGTATGATTGTGTGCATTAAACTTGATGTATTGCTTATGTAACAAGATTCTATTTCAAGCGATGAGGTCAATGTCTGTAGGCATTCACTCCTTAGTGAATGGAAATTGGAAAGGTAATGGATTTTATTGACAAAAACCGATGCATTTGGTGGGTAATGCACATTATGGTATAGTACATTGATAAATCCGTCTTATATAGAGTATAAGTGCTGTATTAAGTACACCAATAAGAATACCCTGCTCCCAACATTTTTGTGGCATGSAATGTACCAGGTTTAGAACCATAATAGAACACCAAATACCCAAATGACCTATAGTATGCTTATGGTGTGCCAAAATATGTTTTTTGGGAGTAGGTACCACGAGGTTGGGCCTTAAAGCATGGCCAGGCAGCCAGTAATATTTGATTTGACTGTTATTATTCATTTTTAGTTATTAGTCTGTTTGTCTGGTCAGTCAACTTGTTAGGTTGTTTAAAATATCATGACAAAGTGGAATTAATGTCATGTAAACTAAGCAATAAAAAGCACTATGGTTCATATGTACAAATAAATATATTTTTTTTATAAACATTCAATTACTGTGAATTAAGATAAGAACATAAGGAAAGTTTTCATTTCTAATCGTTATGTGGTTAACCAACCACACATACAACTCAGCTGATAATAGAAGTGTCAAATTATATTTTTGTGTGGTAATTACAAATGATTGCAAGTCTGATTTCATATTTAGACATACACTGTAATGAGTATGTCATTAGATTAGTTTATTGGTTGCCAGCTGAATTAACCAACACATAATTGCCAAATTGAAAAATACATTTTTCATGTTTTTGCTAAAAAGATATTTTTGTATATTACTTAGATGTTATTTTAATTATAAGAGTTTTTTTTTGTGTCTTGAACTGGTTTTCAACCAAAATGCATGACTATGTACAATATACAGTATACTGTAACTGCACAGATCAGATACAAGAAGAATGAGATACTTACACATATGAGATATGATTCACTCTTTCTCTCTTCAGCTCATTCTAACCTCAGTCTTCTGAAAAAATTCTCAAAAACCTGTGTGTGTGCATGCATGCGTGTGCGTGTGTGTGTGTGTGTGTGCATGCTTGTGTGCTTGCCATGTCTTGGGGGAGCAAAGATGCACTCTGAAATGGAAACCAAGAGAAATTGCAATCATAAATTAGCAGCTGTATTCGTCCATTATCAGTCACTTTCTCTGCTTTCTGTACCGCCTCACACACTGCCGTGCCATTTTGCCGTATCAAGTGAAGCTGTGGGAACTAGCAGAAAACATGTCTCTAGCTTGACAGTATAATAATTTTATTTGCTCTCACTAGTGACTGCTCACTGGAGCAGAGCTGCTATTAATCTTAATGTGCCTTCATGAAAATGGAAGAAGGTATATGACATAAAAACGATATAATAACACAAAGAGAGAGAGCGAGAGAGAGAGATGTAGGTCAACTGATTTTAGACAATGCGTCCTCTGAACAGCAAGAGTGAGTAAGTAAATGCAGAGTGAATGCAGAAAAAAGAGCAAAGAGGAAATGCGGAAAAAGGGTTATCATTAACATGCAGTGTACTGTAGATTACACCTCCTACCTCATCATTAGACACTACAGAACTCCACATTTTTAGTCACTTGTAATTAAATGCAAGCTCTTAAGTACTGCACAGCGCTTATGCATGTTTTCCAATTTAAATTTCCAGATTACTGATTAACAGAGGGCTAGTGGTTAACACTGTTGCCTAGCACCGCTAGATTTGGGAGTTTGAATCTTGTGTATGTGTTTATTTTCTACGTCCCACAATCCAMAGATATGTGATGTTGAAGGACTGATTGGTGATTGGTGTTTCCAAATTGCCCTTACTGTGTGTGCTTGTGCCCTGCARTGGGTTGGCATCCTGTCCAGGGTGTATCCCTGGGAAAGGCTTCAGGTCATCCAGCAAGCCTACATAGGAAATGTGTTATAAACSATGGATAGATGGATGATTAAAAGGATAGATAGATACGTTATTGATCCTGGAGGAAATCTATATAAATGAAAGAACGGTTTTGTGTGTATATTAGTCAGAACAGCTGTTTTAATGATATCTTTACGTTTCATACAAATGAAATACAAATTTTCTTGTGCCCTGTCTGTATGTTTGTCTGTATGTCTGTAACTCTGAATGTCTGCCCAGCCGGTTTTGTGCCAGATTTCCTCACATTTTTCAGAGGTGGGCGTGGCTATATGCATCACTCAACAGGGCCAATCAACGCGATAGTTTACTGTAAATACACAGAATATGCGGAACACAAAGAAATTACCTTAATACCTTTAAAAAGCGCCCGAATTCTTAGGAAACACAAACACGCGACACAGCATGGCTTACTACAWAAAAAGGTATGTGACTTTATGAAAATGTAATCTTCAAAGATGAATAGACAGATCATTATATGCTTATTCTTCCTGCGGGAAGTTTAACCAGTTTGTCTCGTATAGGTTCCGAAACCGTGGCGCTAATTAAAGCAGTACTGTGAAACGCCACTATGAGATAAAACACGGGTGGTTAAAACAAACATGTCCGCCGCAGTCAGAGGTGAGGGCGTGTAAAATATCTGCACGTGGGAGTGTGAGCTGCTCAGATAAATATGTTGCGTAAAAGTGATGTTATGAACAATCATGTGCCGGATTTAATAATCTGCTTTAAACAGGAAGTGTACAGTATTTGGCTGAGGATGAAAGAAGTACAACTTAGCGTTAACAAGATGTAAGATACTCAACCTTACAAATTTTTATTTTTTTTATATTAAGAAAGACAGGCAAGCATGTACTGTAACTTCTTTCTATTTCTATTTTTTGTACACGTCAACCAGAAATAATATCACGGATTACATTAACGATGATCAGCTTATTTGTACTAATGCTAGTTTAATATAACAATGTAGAATAATTTTTCAGAATTCACAGGTAATCCTGTATAAGGTTACAGCATTACAGTATTACATCAGTATTACAACTCTCCATTTTATTTAAGAGGCAGCAATTTTATACGTATGTATACACAGAGGCACAGATACAGTATGTCTTGCTCTCATTTTGTCCATCCTCTTATATCCAGAAATCAAAGAATCTTTTATGAATAGCTACTGATGTCACAGACAGCAAGGTAGCACCTCATTGCATCATGAGCCCCAGTTCTATCCTCAGCGCGGGTTACTGTCTGGGTGGCATTTATGTGCATGTTCTTCACTTGTGCATAAGTTCTCCAGGATCTCAGGTTTTCTTCCACCTCGTTGGATTTGCTAAAATAACATGCACATATACTGTAGGTGTCCATGTGTGCCTGCTGCGCCCTGAAATGAGCTAGCATCGTCTCCAAGGTGCATTCCTGCTTCAAGATCTTTTCTCAGGTAGTCACAGGAGCATGAAGTGGTTACTGAAAGCGCATAAGTGAGTGAGGGTGTCAGGGTGTCATAACAATTAGTTACTGTATATCTAGTCTAATGTGTAGAGAGTAAAGAGAAAAGGAGAAAGGAGGATATTACTGCCCAAGACAGCTTCCTGACTCTGATGATCTGTGATGAGTCAGTGAATTATACGCTTGAATGGTACACACTTTCATGTTGCTCAGTGTGCCTTCTAGCAGTGATTCCTGGTGTTGAAATCTCATTATGCTAATATTATCAGAGCATAAGTGAGTGTGGGMATCTGCAACTAGCTGGTCTTCCATAYCATCATGCTAATGATTTGTATCAGAATTAATAATTCAGCAGAAACTGAGGTCGTACATGGATGGCAACTTTTCAAGGATCATTGTCTTACGGGCAAACTCTGACYGTCTGATGCATTCAGTAGGCCCCATCTGTAGAAAACAAGGGTGCAAATTTGAGTCTACGTACAGTATATTGGTAATCCATCTTCAATAGTATTCTATCCGTAAACTTGTTTTTAATTGCGATACTTCAGTAGTACTTCTGTGTACTTTAGTATGTTTGATTTAAGGACATCTTAAATGATATTTTCCCATTTGTTTTCCACTAAAACCATACAGAACTGGCAGTTCAGCATATCACAATGGCAACTCATAGGGCACTGCATTATATCTTTCTCTGTCTTCTTGCTTGAGCAAACTTTACATATGCAATATATATAGAGATTTTTTTCCCCAGTAAAGTTGCTCAGGTCAGAAGTGTATATATACTCATCATGTACATAAAAATCATGTGAATAGTGGGTTTGCAATGATTTCTGGAAAAAAATATTCTGGGGTTGAATGATTATACAACATACACTACCTGTCAAACAAACTAGCTAACTAACTAACTAACTAACTAACTAACTAACTAACTAACTAACTGATTCTGATTGTAGAACTGACCAATTCAGAAAACCCCAGATCATAGTACTATTTCCAAAGGCTTTTACAATGGCCACTTTGCATAATTGATGTATCGCTTCATGAGCTTGCCTTTTTACACTGATGTGCCCATTCCTCTGGAATAGGATAAATTTGAACTCGTTAGACCACAATGCCTCACTTAGAAGGGGTCTTCCTGTGGCCACACAWGAGTTTTAGTCCCAGTTGTGTGAGATCTTTTACAATGTACAATGTGGAAATGTACTTACCTTCACTATGGTTAACAGTTCAGCACTGTCCCTCCAGGTTTTTAGTAATGTTTAATAACTAAAGTTTTAACATAATTTGAGTAATTACAAATCTCCTAGATTGTTTTTCTTGCTTGATACAATTGATTCAGGCCAATAATTTGACCCTCTGAAATGGTGATTTTTTTGCCATAGTCTTTAATAATAAAAAGATCCAACATAAACAAGTTTTCATTTTTATTTGGGTTTTCTAAAAACCAACACAAAATTATACATACAGTGTCAAAAATAGAAATACAGCATACCTAATGTTTCCCTTAACAACATATCCTTTAACAAGCTTTAACCATTAGCAAACTCCTGACAGGAGTTCTGGTATGTTATTTGTCCACTCTTTTTGACAGAATGAGCAGTATTCTATTAAATCTGCCATGGACCATTTGAAATAGTCTACAAGTTTTTTTTTAGTGTCCATGCTCACACGTAAAGTTTGCCTGCCTTATCCACAACCAGCTTTGAAGTGGGTCATTGCTCTGTTGGACCTTTCGGTGATGTTTTCACTGCCTAGCTGATGATTTGAGCTTATGCTAAAGAGTTTGGAGGTAGTCATTCTTTATGGCAGCAAAACAGCCAAAAGCATCATTATGACCCTGCACTGATTTCAGAAAACCCATAATAAATTAAAATTGTGCTTAATTTTTTTTTACAACCATTCTGCTCTAGAAATTGACCAGGTCATAGAAATGATTGAAAGTGCATTCTTGCCATGAAATTCATGTTTATGAGGAGTGCTTCTGACTGCAACTTTATTGAGGTACTCTGGGGCACTTCCTTGTTTTCTCATAACTGAGCCATCTTTTATGTAACATTTATAGCCCTTATCCTTTATTCAGACACCTTTGAAGGCACCTCATTGTGTTTAATTTACTTTGGGGGCATTTTACTAAATTTGCTCTCCTGGGCTGGCACCTTACATTGCACTGCACTRTGTTTATTTCACTATGGGGGGGGACACATTCCTTGCTACTGTACTTTGTCATGTTTTCCTGACTGTGGGGGCACTTTTGAATGCCTGTTATCATAACTACTCTACTATCGGGGCACTTTACAGGACACTTCAGCATGTGTGCTTTATTGTGGGCCACCTTAGATGGCACCTTCTCTTTGCTGGGGCACCTTAGCAGTTATTTTGACACATTTGCTCTACCATTACTTGCTTTTTATTGTACCTGCAACCAATGCATTCAAAGATGTGGTATGCACTTACCTTTGCATATTATACAATTTATATGGACAATTCAAATGTGGGTGCACCCCATATTATTATTTTTTCTTTTATTAGGAATTGTGACAGAATTTAGTATGGAAACAACTGTTTATGTGTTGAGCATCTCTGAATTATAAAGGCATGAAAATCTAGATCAGTAGCGTTCTATATTTATCCATGACTAGCAGAAAGAGATATAGAAAGACTGTAGAAAGAGATATAGAAAGATACACAGATACAAAGATACACTGTTTATAACCATTATATCTTAATGGTTATAAACAGTGGTGCGGATGGATGCTTGATCAGACACTTACACTAAAAAGCTTCTAATTTTTTAAATAATTTATTAGTTTCTGAAAAAGGTTTGTGGGACTCTTGTTGAAAAAAAAAATACTTGTGTAGCACAATTTTAAATCAAATGAACAAAGTTCTAGGAGACTATATAGCTCTAGATTAGGTATCACTAAATGGCATACTGCAGTCCAGACCTGAACCGAGTGACAGGATAATCCCTGATGCTTTGAATATAATGAATATACGAACAATCTTTTTTTGAGGTGGCATGTCTGTGTGTCACTCAACAGAGATAATGGAAAAATAGAAACGGAAGCGTGACAGAACATTTCTGTTCTGTTCAGGCTTACTCCTAAAAAAAAAAAAGGAAACTAGACTATGAAAACTGAAACTTCAAAGATGATCAATTAACAAGAAATGTTGAGTGACAATAGCAAAAAGCAGCAATGTGAAGTGCCATTATGAGACAAAACAAGGATTTATATGAGCAAACATATCTGCAGCAGTCTACAGTCAGGGCGTGTAAAATTCTATGGAAATTTTAAATTGCTTTATAGATTGCATATATTAAAGACTGCATACAATGACTGCACATACTGTAGATCTGAATCCTAGAACACACATGAAATTCGGACCTTGGCTGGAAGAAAATTTTATTGGCCGGACCTTATTTTTCTTATTTTTTCTTATTTTGGCCGGACCTCTGTTTCTTCTTCTTTGTCTTTCGGCTATTATCTTTTAGGAGTTGCCACAGCAAATCATCTGCCTCCATCTAACTCTGTCTTCTGCATCCTTTTCTCTCACCCCAACTTCATGTCCTCTGTCACTGCATCCATAAATCTCCACTTTTGTCTTCCTTTAGACCTCCTGCCTGGCAGTTCCAACCTCAGCCTCCTTMTACCAATATGCGCACAGTCTTTCCTGAACATGYCCAAATCACCTCAATCTGGCCTCTCTGCCTTTATCTCCAAAACATATAACATGGGTTGAAATAATTCTTGATCCTATCCATCCTTATCACTCCCAAAGAGAACCTCAACATCTTCATCTCTGCTACCTCCAACTTTGCCTGCTGTCTTTTCTTCAGCCACTGTCTCTAAGCCKTAGTGCATCGGTGAAAATCTCACCACTATCTTGTATARTGGAACCTTGGATTACGAGCATAATTAGTTCAGGAAGTGGACTCGTATTCCAAAACACTCGTAAACCAAGAAATAAGAAATAATAAAAAATCTAATTATCTGTTCCACAGCCCAAAAAATAAATACATAAAAATAATTAATACAGTATATAAAGTAAAAATAAAACAAATTAACCTGCACCTTAACTGTTAAAAAAGTAAAAATAAATCCCAATAGATAAGTGTTTCCGTTTGTGCGTGCAGGCGCCGTGTTTTTGTGTGTGTATGTGAGTGTGTGTGGAATTAGCTCCTTCCCTCGCCTTGTCTTACACAGTAAAACTCCTCCTCCCTCCCCCCCTCCTCGCTTTTTAAGTTTCACAACAAACACACACACAACAAAAACACTGGTTTAACAGGGAAAAAAGGAAATCTCTCTAATGACACTTGCTTGAGAGCATACTAACGGAATCACTGCTGTAAAGTAAGTAAATAAATAAATAAATAAATAAATAAATGAACCAGCACTTTACCTTTGAAAAGAATCGCGAAAGAGCAGCGTTTTCTGTGTAAAGCAGAATGTCTGTATGTGTGTGTGAAACCGGGGAAGGGGGTGCAAAGGCGAGAGAGTGTGTGTGTGCGTGTGTCGGTGACAAATCACGCATGCGCAGACACATAGGAGACACGCTGAAACAGAGAGGGTGATGTTGATTATACCAGTAAGAGACGAGCACTAAGACCAAGCAGGGGAGACGATTTTCCACAATTCCGCAGTAAAAGAGAGAGAAAAATCATTGGCTCAGTTGTGATCACGTGACGCATGCATGATACATGATACTCTGCACTTGTAAACCAAGACTTGCTCGTTTTTCAAGTCAGAATTTATTAAAAATCTTTGCTCGTCTTGTGGAACACTTGTTAACCGTGTTACTTGCAATCAGAGGTTCCACTGTACATCTTTCCTTTCATTCTCGCTGATACTCTTTTGTCACATAGCACACCTGATACTTTTCTGGAAACATCATTGTCCATGGAGACTCCTGTCTAACCTCATTTGTCATCCTGTCCGTCACCATAGCAAACAAGAAGGGGCTCAGAGCCGAACCTTGATGCATACCAACCTCTACCTTGAAGTCTTCTGTCACACCTACAGCACATCTCACAACTGTCTTACAGCTCTCATACATGTTCTGCACCACGCTAACATACTTCTCTGTCACATCAGACTTCTCATACAATATGTTTGCATCCTCAAAGCAAATACTGCATCTGTTGTACTCTTTCTAGGCAAGAAACCATATTGCTGCTCACAAATGCTCAGCTCTGCCCTTAACCTAGCTTCCACTGCTCTTTCCCAAAGCTTCATTGTATGGCTCATCAGCTTTATTCCCCTGTAGTTGCCACAGCTGTGCACATCCCCCTTGTTCTTAAAGACTAGCACTAATACACTTCTCCTCCATTCCTCTGGGATTCTCTCACTCTCCAAAATCTTGTTAAACAGACTAGTCAAAAACTCTACTGCAACCTCTCCTAAGCACTTCCATACCTCCACAGGTATGTCATCAGGTCCAACTGCCTTTCCTTGTCTTTTTTGATCTTTGCTACTTCTTGCTTCAMAAAAGTCACCTCTGCTACTCTTTGTTATCTTTCATTTTTCTCATTCATCAACTCTTACTCCTTCCATCTTCCCATCACCCTCCTGGCACCTGTCAGTACATTTCTGTCCCTATCTTTAATCACTCTAACATGCTGCACATCATTTCCATCTCTCTCTTTTCCTCGCCAACCTGTACAGATCCACCTCTCCCTCCTTACTGTTCAACCTAGCATACAAATCCTCATAGATCTTACGCTGCATCTCCCTGTACTCCTGTGTACTCTCTTCCTCTCAGTMTCTCACTTCTTCKTAGCTAGCCTCTTTCCCTGYATACAATCCTCGACTTCCTCGTTCCACCACCATGTCTCCTTGTCCACTTTTCTCTTTCCTGATGATAGACCAACTACCCTCCTACCTGTCTCCCTGATCACCTTAGCTGTAGTTTTCCAATCAACTGGAAGCACTGACAACCGAGAGTCACCAGGGTCATTTTACACACCACCGTCCTGTGTTGTCTGGCTACACTCTCCCCTAGCAATACTTTGCAGTCACTGATTTCCTTCAGATTACAATGTTGACACGAGATGTAGTCCAACTGTGTGCTTCTGCCTCCACTTTTATACTGTATGTGACCTTATGTTCCTTCCTCTTCTGGAAGAAAGTATTTACTACTGCCATTTCCATCCTYTTTGCAAAGTCCACCACCATCTGTCCTTCTGTGTTCCTGTCCTGAAGACCAAACCTGTGCATCACAGTTTCATCACCTCTGTTCCCTTCCCCAACATGTCCATTAAAATCTGCACCAATCACCACTCTCTCACCTCTGGGGATGCTCTGCATTACTTCATCCAACTCACTCCGGAATTTCTACTATTTCTACTCTTCTAACTCACATCCTACCTGTGGGGCATAACCACTAACAACATTGCACATCACATTTTTAGCTCAATTTCCAGCTTCAGACTTATCAACCTAACTGATACTTTTTTCACTTCCAGAACATTCCTTATAAACTCTTCTTTTAGGATAACTCGTACTCCATTTCTTTTCGTATCCACACCATGGTAAAACATCTCGAACCCTGCTCCTAAGCTTCTAGCCTTGCTACCTTTCCACCTGGTCTCCTAGACACACAGTATATCCACCTTCCTTGTCTGCATTATGTCAAGCAACTCTCTTCCTTTACCTGTCGTAGTCCCAACATTCAAAGTCCCTACTGTCACTCCTAAACTCTTGCCTTTCCTCTTCTCTCTCTGCCTATGAACACGCCTTCCTCCTCTCCTTCTTCGACCAACAGTAGCCCAATTTCCACCAGCACCCTGTAGGTCAAAAGCACCGGAGGCAGTCATTGTTAACCGGCCACGATCGAACCGGCTTGGAAGACCTGTTAATGATTTGCATCATTTGATTTGGCTAAAAACAAAAAATAAAAAAAAAGAACAATTACAGCATATTACAAATTTTTTATTGCTCAATTTTCCAATTTATCCTTGCTATGATGATGAGTGGTTATTTTTGTACAGTTAGAAAGGGAAGAAGAATGATAAAAATGACAGCCTGTAATTATATGGAACACTGCCAGTATCCACCCTCGTTTCCCCCTCTCTCTTTCTCTTGCTCTCTGTTTACTAGGGGTGTAATTGTATTAAAGCCGAATGGAATGTCTGACATGCACTGTTAATGTGTGAATCACCAAACCAAGTCCTGGTTTTAATCTCAGGACTGCAAGTAATCCACTTTTTAGACATAATTTTTAATATAAAAGCTGTGCAAAATATTGCACAATGTATGTACTGTAGATTCGGTGGCACGTGGCTTAGTGGTTAGCTCAGTCGCCTTGCACCTCCAGGGTCTCTGTGTGCATAGAGTTTGCATGTTCTTCCTGTGTTTGGTGGGTTATTCCCGTGTTAGKCTAATTGKCATTCCCAAATTGCCCGTAGTATGTGAATGAGGGTGTGAGAGTGTGTATGTATGTGTTCCCTGCGAATGATTAGCATCCTGTCCTGCGTGTACCCTGCCTCGTGCCCTAAGCCTCCTGAGATTAGGTTCCAGGCCCCCCGTGACCCTGAATACAGGTTAAAGCAGTATAGACAATGAGTGAAAGTGAGTGAATATGCTTTTTTGTCYAAGAGAATTTGTTGAGTCATGAACAACAGACAAGGTGATAATAAGGTGGATCCATTAAGATGTTTGCGACCCTGAAAGGGGATTCTTAGGTTTGGCCTCTCTGGTAGACATGCGAAGTGTTCATATCTGAGGACATAGAACATAGTGTTCTCCTGAGGATAGATGAAAGGGCAGCATTGAAAATGAGAGACAGTTTGTGTCTGTGGCCTCCATCTCTGGTGAGCAAAGAGTTTTGTACTGTCCTATATACAATAGTGCGCTGCAAAAATATCCACACCCCTTAAACTTTTCACATTTTGTCCTGTTACAACCACAAATGTGATTGTATTTTATTGCGATTTTATGTGCTAGACCAACACAAAGTGGCACATAATTGTGAAGTGAAAAGAAAAATAAATGGTTTTCACAAATTTTTACAAATAAATATTTAAAAATTGTGGCATGCATTTGTATTCAGCGCTCCTGAGGAAACACCTCATAGAGCCACCTTTTGCAGCAATTACAGCTGCAAGTCTTTTGGTGTATGTCTCTACCASCTTTGAACATCTTGAGAGTGAAAGAGATTAAACAGCAATTTTCAAGTCTTACCGACAAAGACTTTCAATCGGATTTAGGTCTGGACTTTGACTGGGCTATTTTAATACGTGAATATGATTTGATCTAAACACTTCAGTTGCAGCTCTGTCTTTATGTTTAGGGTCATGGCCTGCTGAAAGTTGAACCTCYATCCCAGTCTCAAGTCTTTTGCAGACTCTAACATGTTTTCTTCTAAGATTGCCTTGTACTTGGCTCCATACATCTTCCCATCAACTATGATCAGCTTTCCTTTCATGATTACAACATGATGCTGCCACTGCCATGCACAGTTAAGTTTCTGCCACAAGTGTTTTGCTTGTAGGCCAAAAAGTTCAATTTTGGTGTCATCTAAAATGGCTTGGTGTCATCGACATGGCTTGTCGCAAACTGCAAACAGGACTTCTTACGTTTTCTTTTAACAATCATCTTTCTGCTTGCCACTCCTTCATAAAGGCCAGATTTGTGGAGTGCACAAGTTATAGATTATCCAACCATGACCTGTCTATCGCTGCAACTCCTCCAGAGTTACCATGGGCATCTTAGCTGCATCTCTGATCATTGCTCTCCTTGCGTGGCCTGTCAGNACGTGAATATGATTTGATCTAAACACTTCAGTTGCAGCTCTGTCTTTATGTTTAGGGTCATGGCCTGCTGAAAGTTGAACCTCTATCCCAGTCTCAAGTCTTTTGCAGACTCTAACATGTTTTCTTCTAAGATTGCCTTGTACTTGGCTCCATACATCTTCCCATCAACTATGATCAGCTTTCCTTTCATGATTACAACATGATGCTGCCACTGCCATGCACAGTTAAGTTTCTGCCACAAGTGTTTTGCTTGTAGGCCAAAAAGTTCAATTTTGGTGTCATCTAAAATGGCTTGGTGTCATCGACATGGCTTGTCGCAAACTGCAAACAGGACTTCTTACGTTTTCTTTTAACAATCATCTTTCTGCTTGCCACTCCTTCATAAAGGCCAGATTTGTGGAGTGCACAAGTTATAGATTATCCAACCATGACCTGTCTATCGCTGCAACTCCTCCAGAGTTACCATGGGCATCTTAGCTGCATCTCTGATCATTGCTCTCCTTGCGTGGCCTGTCAGKTTAAGTGCGTGGCCATGTGTTAGGAAGTTTGCAGGTGTGCCACACACTTTCCATTTTCRAATGTTGGATTGAACAGTGCTCTGTGAGTGGTCCTTGGGCTTCATTATGATGTTCTCTAATAAACCTCTAAGGGCTTCACAGAACATCTGTATTTGTACTGAGAATAAATTAYACACAGGTAGATTCTATTTACTAATTATGTGACTCTGAAGGCAATTGGTTGTACTGGATTTTACTTTTTGGGGGGTCAGAGTAAAAGGGGATGAATACAAATTAATGCCACACTCAGATTCGTATTTGTAAAAAAATAAAGACTTTACAATTATATGCCACTTTGTGTTGGTCCATCACATAAAATCTCCCCCAAAATACTTGTACATTTGTGGTTGTAACGTGACAAAATATCAAGGGGTATGAATATTTTGCAAAGATGTTTTCTTTTACCAGTTTTTTTTTTTAGAAAACATTTTATTCTTTAGAAAATCATGGTTACAATATAGTAGGAATAAACCAAACCTTTTAAAATGGTTTATGCCATTAGAATATTAAGGTTGTGTAATTATAATTTGACAATGCCGCTTCAAAATTCATGAAAATGGACCGAAACTAGAAGCAAACTGCATATTAAGCCACATGCATATTGTGACGGTCTGCTTTTTAACTACTAATTAAAATTAGCCTAACACAAAATAATGATAGACTACCGTGACCCAACATCGGTAAACACGATGGACTAACAGCAGGTGACATTTAAGCTCAGTATTTTGTTTGCATTTAGAAAGGGGATAATGAATTACTGCATACGCGCCCAACATTTGTCTTCTCAACAAGCTGTATTCTATTCTCTCATTGCTTGCCTTGATATTTCTGGTTTTGTGCAGAGAGAAAATCAACTTAAGTTGTTCAGTTGTTGAATTTCATATACAGTGGAAGCTTGRATTACAAGCATAATTCGTTCCGAAWACACTCGTAAACCAAATCATAAYTTTCCCATAAGAAATAATGAAAACTCAAATTATTCGTTCCACAGCCCCAAAAATTAAATACATAAAAATAATTAATACAATCTATAAAATGAAAATAAAACAAATTAATCTGCACTTTACC
>QMIH01001692.1:9659-21186 GCA_003987875.1 Clarias batrachus | reverse complement strand
TAACATTTAAAACTATTTATTATAATAAGTGGTACGGAGGTGTATAATAAACCGAAAAGATAAAAAAAAAGATGGACAGCTATTTATTTAATTATCATTGCGTTGAGGGGGGCGTGTTCACAGGAACAACGCAGACTATTTGGAGCTGTTGGCGGTGTTTTAAGCCCTGAGACATTTTCTTCTGACTCTGACAGACTTCCATTGCATGCTTACCAGTTGAAAGCTAAACGTTTCAAAGTGCTCGGGCCTCGTCCATTAGAGGTTTATATGCTTACAAGTGGCKAGCTTTTGAGCAATGGTGTCAGGAATGTAATGTTCTTCATTTCAGTGCTCCATGGTGGAAGCTTTGTCTTTTCTACAAGAACTGTTAGACTACAAGAACTTTTCTACAAGAACTTCTCTACTATTAAAGTGTACGTGGCGGCTATATCAGCCTGTCATGTTGGTTTTGATGGAGTGTCACCGGGGGCCCATCCGCTGGCAGTACGATTTTTAAGTGTTCCGTCTTGGGATTTATTGTTGGTGCTTGAGGCCCTCTGTGGTCCTTCTTTTGAGCCAGTTGAGTCTATAGATATGAAAATTATTTCATACAAGACGGCACTTCTTGCTTTAGCGTCTGCTAAATGAGTGGGTGATCTCCGCGCTTTGTCTGTGCATCCATCTTGTACGCAGTTTGCTGCTAATGGTTTAAAGATTACTCTGTGGCCAAACACGGCCTATGTACCTAAGGTGGTATTCACTGATTCTAGCTCCATGGTCTTGGAACTTTATAGCTTTATTGACCCCCCTCCTTTTGCTTCTGAGGAGCAGGGAAAATTGCATAATTTGTGCCCTGTACGTGCACTACGGGTCTACATGGATCGTACAGTGAATATGCTCTTATGTGATCAACTGTTTTATAAACAGTTTTTATTCATTTTTACTGTCTGCTTTGCCAGTCCAGTAAAGGGTAAAGCGCTGTCCATTGGATTGTGGAGACTATTTCATTAGCTTATAAGGGTGTCCCATTACATCAGAATGTGAAAGCACTTTCAACAAGAGCTATGGCAACATTATGGGCGCTGTTCAAAGGGATGACCGTGGGTGATATCTGCGCGGCAGCCAGTTGGTCCTCACCGCACACTTGGAGGACAGGAGTGGCTGTGTCTGTAAACGTGCCGCTGAGGAGCCGGTGAGAGCTGCTGTATATGAGAGTCCACTTTGCAACTGTGCCACGCCCATTGATCGCTAGCTGAGTGACTACATGCCAGCTGGTCACTGTTTCTGACCTGCACAGGCAAATCCTCACTCTTTTCCTCCCTCTCTTTCCTTTCTCCCTCCATAAATTCCCTACTTTTCCGAATTTTTCCAAATAAAACTACCCTGTTCCTGAAGGATCTTGCCTAGTGCCTGTGTGTCTGTGGTGCACAAGTTCTTGCAGCACCATATATAGTGCATATTTATACAACAGGTTGTTATGACTGTGTGATCTGATTGAATTAGAGCCATCCCATGATTGGTGATAACAGATGGTAACAGCACTGGGATGTTTAACTATATGTATCACTCTGCATTACAGGTGTACTTAAAGTTAATTAAGCTATCTGTTAGTCTTCAGCATGGCTGAAAGTAGGTCAGTAGGGTCCTCAGTTCTGAACAGAGAGCAGCTGCCTGGCAAAAACCACAGGTAAAACCACAAGTAAGACATTATTTAGTCATGGAAGCACATTCAGCAAGAAAAAAAACATCTTATAACTTTGTCACTATTAATTGCTTCTAAGTTGTTACAAATTCCTGTTTTTTATACACCTAAGGTGACCTTTATAGATAGCTAGCTTCTAACAGAAGACCTTATCCCAAATCCCTCCCTAACCCCTAATCAAGGACACTACTTGGTTTGTGGGACAGGTGAATTATACACCCTACATAGCGCACAAGCTTTCCATTTAACACTCCTTGGGATTCAATGCCAGACCCTGTAGGTTAACATAACTGACAATATAAAGTGGAATAAGGGAAAATATAAAGAGAAACAAATTAGATCTACTGGACTTTCAACCACCTTCATGGTTTATTCTCATTACCTTCACCCCTGTTAATTACAGTATCTGGTGGTCTCTACTAGAACCTAGGTAGTTCCTCTAGTAACGGAAGGTCATGTGTTGGCCGAGCAAAACTACTGGTTAAATGATCAAACAGATCAAAAAGCTGTTGATAATAAATTGTGTTTGTGTAACTGTTGTATAAAAGCAATATTACACAAGATTGTACTGTTGTGCTGGATATCTTAACTGCTGTAATGCCTATAATTGCATCACAGCCNAAACAAATTAGATCTACTGGACTTTCAACCACCTTCATGGTTTATTCTCATTACCTTCACCCCTGTTAATTACAGTATCTGGTGGTCTCTACTAGAACCTAGGTAGTTCCTCTAGTAACGGAAGGTCATGTGTGTTCTATACGTGTTTTAGTTTCGTTTTCAATTAAAGTATATTTGTTTCATTTATTTCCCTGTTTTTATGTTTAAAATAAAATAAATCGTTTTTCCTTCACCAACTGGAATCCCTGCTTTTATGCCTYGCACAACCCAATTCCGTGACAACAGGTGATATTTCTCATATACTGCTTGTTTAGGGCAAGGGCATTGATTTATAATTTTACTTGTAGGGACACAAAAAATGTAATTACCACTTAGTTAGTACATACTGGAGCATTAACTGTGTTTAATAAAACTGTGTTTTAAAGCTTTCCTCTGTGTCTTCGTTTTCTTTTGTATTCCTAGTCATGCCTTGAATATTATTTGTTTTTTTCTTTGTTTGTTTAACGTGTTTTTAATCCTTTTTCAGCRTCTTTATAATTTAACAYACCTTTCAAATGCAAAATGCTTTATTGGTCTATTCATTTATTTTTCAGAAAAAAGACTGGCTCTGTCTAAATTGTCAGACCCAAAGACTAATGTCTGGTGGACTTGATGACCCCCCTCTTCCTTATGGATCTCCAAAACACCAACAAGTGGGCTCACCTCGGCACCACATCCTGGCCAGCCAGCAACCAACTCCACAGCCAACATCTCAGAAAGTGTCCACTACTCAACAGGAACGATCCAATGCAATGTCACGACAGCAGAATCTTCCAACAGCTGACAGGGCTGTTCCTGTTCCTGCAACTACCGTCAAATTGGCAGGGGATACAAAACCTGTTTCTCACTCCTCTTCAGCTCTTACCACAACTAAATCTATCAGTGAAGCACAGAGAAAGGCTGTGACAAAACTGATCAATGAGCCTGAGCATGTTTCTGCTATCACTGAGGAAAATAAACCTACTTATAAGAAAGGAACCACTGAGCCCAGTGTCACCACCACAACTAAAGATGAGAAAAGGGACTCCCAGCGATCCAGATACTATGAGGTAATTCTCTATTTCAAAGCATTATTTAAAAATATCCAGAAAAGGCMCCATGTTTAAGAATATGCAAAATAATGCACAACATTGCGCCACGATTTTTGGTATTGTCCTGACTTTTGTCACAGATAATAATATGGAACAGTGGTGTGCTATAGTACCTATAAGTATAGGTGTTATATTTTTAACCAAAAAAACTATTTAGAGGGCCCACAATAATGTCTTCAAATCTGTCTGATTTATTAAACTGCTGTAAATAATTAAAATGAGCTGTGCAAATGATGATTCAGCCAATAGTCCTATATGCTTTGGACAGACCCCAGGTTACCCTCATATACCCTTTTGGTTATGTTAAACATGYTATGATGTATGGTATGGCTATGATGTGGGTAAAGGTAAATAAAATAATAATAATTTCAGCACTTGTGTGTGGCCAGGGTTTCCTGCTAAATTCTAGTTAAACATGTTCTAGTCAAGAAGTCACAAGAAAAGATGCTCCAATAGTTTGTCTTTTTTCCATTTTATGTTTCTACTGAAATTAATGGCACAAAAAATATAAAGATACCTGAAAATCCCATCTTAAGGTCACCTGTGTGTTGCCACAAAGCTGAATTCACACAGTTGTCTTAAATATCTTTGTATGCTATACTGTAGTATTAATATTTTAATTCATTGGAAACAGTTTTGTATTTATGCAAAACTTCATGTGATAACCTCAAAAATGTGCAATGTTATCATGGTGTTATTGATAAGCACTGAAATATAGGAGGTAAAGTACTCATAAATTAGTTTTGTTTTATATGTATCTCGTTATATCTGTTAACATTTTGTGCTGTTTGGTTAGTATCAGTAATACTATACTATAATCTGTAATCATAAATCATATTTTGAGTTATTAACTGCAAGCCAGTGATTTATGGCACTTATATTTACATGGACTGTGATCCAAAGTTTGATTGTACAGATACACCATATATTAAAGTGATTAGCTGATTCATCTTGTGTTTCCTGCCATACTTATCTTCCATGTGCGTTAACCAGCCATAGTTTGGTAAATATATAAGATGAAATTTAATTTGCAATTAAAATTTTCTGGTGTCCCTTAGGAGACAAGCAAAACAAACAGCACCCATGACCTATCACGGAGTCCACAGAGCTTGAGTGATACAGGCTACTCATCAGATGGGATCTCAAGCTCACATAGTGAAATTACTGGCCTCATCCATGAAGAAGAAATAAAGTTAAGTGAGAAGAGTATGTCTGGAAACCTTACGCCACCAAGCCCTTCAGAGATAACTAAACTAGAGAGCTCCATGCGACCTYTACTAGAATCAAAGGTATTCTCTGAAGATGATAAAACGTGGGATAAACAACATGGTAGAGACCGGCACCACATGGGCACTGATAACAGAAAGCACAGATCCCAAACACTATCAATTAGTCCAGAGCAGTATGATTCAGATGAAGATCTGGAGGATATTATGGAAGAAGAGGAGGATCCGAMTGACTGGGAGACCAAACCAGAGCTCAGAACAGTAACTGCCGCTGGAGACTCAAAGAAAAAGAAAAAGCCTGAACCTAATGATATAACTGATGAAGAGTTTATGAGAAGGCAGATCATGGAGATGAGTGCAGATGAAGATAATGAGGATGAAGAGGACGAAGAAGAGTTGGAAGAGGATGAAGAAGAAGAGGAAGATGAAGATGACGAAGGATATGGTTACCAAAAGGCCAAAAAAATACATAAGCACATAAGTGACTCAGGGAAAGAAAAGCGCCGTCTCACTCACCATTCAAGCAGCTTTGAAGAGGAGAGCAAAACTACCTGTGAAATTTACAAGGGATCAGCTGAGGAAGGAGAGGAGGACCTAATTGGTTCACAGGGAGGACTACGAAGATTCAAGACAATAGAACTGAACAACACCAACAGTTACAGCCGAGACATGGAACTAAACAATGAAAATGATTTGAGCCTGGACAGAGAGCCTGAACTAGAAATGGAAAGCCTAACAGGTTCCCCAGAAGAAAGATCAAGGGGGGAGTATTCCTCTACTCTCCCTCCTACAACTTCCAGCTACAACTCAGGAACATCTCCTACTTCTGTATCCTCTATGGAAGATGACAGTGATAGCAGTCCCAGTAGGAGACAACGTCTAGAAGAGGCTAAACAACAGAGGAAAGCCAGACATCGGTCTCATGGTCCCCTCCTGCCCACCATTGAAGACTCTTCAGAAGAAGATGAGCTAAGAGAGGAAGAGGAACTTCTTAGGGAGCAAGAAAAAATGCGAGAAGTGGAGCAGCAAAGAATCCGAAGTACTGCCAGAAAAACTAAAAGAGACAAAGAAGAGCTGAGGGCACAGAGACGAAGAGAACGGTCTAAAACTCCTCCGAGCAACCTGTCCCCCATTGAAGATGCATCTCCAACAGAGGAGCTGAGACAAGCAGCTGAAATGGAGGAACTTCATCGGTCTTCCTGCTCAGAATACTCACCTTCAGTTGATTCAGAGGCTGAAGGATTTGAAATGTCATCTAAGCTTTATAAGTCAGGTAGTGAGTACAATCTGCCTACGTTCATGTTACTATATTCTCCTACTGAAAAGCCAGAGACTACATCCTGTTCTACTATTACAACTACCTCCTCAAGTGGAAAACCTCTAAAGAGTGCAGAGGAAGTTTATGAAGAAATGATGAAAAAAGCAGAGATATTACAGAAACA
The DNA here is from genome assembly GCA_003987875.1 of Clarias batrachus. Taxonomy (NCBI): domain Eukaryota; kingdom Metazoa; phylum Chordata; class Actinopteri; order Siluriformes; family Clariidae; genus Clarias; species Clarias batrachus. The sequence continues at coordinate 15,086 of QMIH01001692.1, read as the reverse complement.
ACAAAAGCAGCAGCAACAGCAGTCACCACAAATGTATAGCAGTAGTGCCTATCAAGAAGATGACAGAAGAAATGGAAATCAATATGAAGATGAGTATGACTATATTGACCAAGATGATACAAACTATGAGAATGAGGAAGCAAATGATATCTATGAGGAAATACGTCAGACTTCACAAAATATTACCAAACAGTTGGATGATCAAGTAGAAATGGATGTGTCTTATGCAGATAAACACCTGTTAGACACTGGATCAGCTTTTGCTAAACTCTTGGAGCAGAGCAATGCTCTCCTCACCCCTGGAACAAGCCCTACTCAACTCTCAGCTCCAGTATCATTTTCAGAAACTGGAACAGGAGGAAGAATACCTGATGTCAGAGTAACTCAACACTTTTCCAAGGATGGCCATAAAGATCGAATTAGAAGTCATGCTGGAAAGAATGCCATGATACCCTCAACTGCTGCCACTACTATCACTGCATATGGCATATATGCCAGGGATGCTGTCCATGTCTCACAAACCACTACTAGTCAAACAATGACTTCACAACAGAACGCATTGTATAGCCGACATACAAGTAGCTCCGTCACAACCTCTACCAGTACTTCCAGTGTGTCCAACAAAATAGCTGAAATCACTCAGGCGTATAATCAACGGGAAGGAAGGAGAGCCTCAGAAAGAGTCCAAATAAAAGATGGTGCAACACAACTTGAATCGGTAACTGAATTGCGCTCTCACAATGTCTATGCATACTACAAAGGAAGTCCACCACTTTCTCCCAGTTCACCTCCAACTCATACACCAACCCGATCTCCTTCCAGGAAAACAGCTGAATTTTCAACCCAGACTTTCAGTCCCCCAGTGATAGCACCCTCGGAAGGTTCTGGTCCTACATCTCCTATTATGGCACAGGCCACTCAGACACCTTATAGAGCTATCTCACCACGGCTTTTTAGACAGCAGTCCTCTCAGGATGCCACATTTATGGTAATAACAGTTGGATCAGAGCCAACTAGCCCTCCAAAGCCACTTACAGTTAACACTGCCACCTCTCCCTTAACTTCCCCAACAAAGTTTAGCTACCCTTCATCTTTTGATGCTTATTCACCACCTGTAAGCCCACCTGACACACCACCACACCAACAGTCATCACTGCATGGTTTCTACAGAACCCATAAAGTTGAAAGAGTTAATGTTGGTACAAGCATGGTGACTGCTGCTAGCTCTTATGCTCGTGGTTCACTTTCAATGGAAAACATATCACTGTGCCGTATTTCCACAGTTCCTGGCACCTCAAGAGTTGAGCAAGGGCAAAAGATACACAGTGCAAGTGTGGCAGACCTAAGAACTGCGACTAAGTCATCTCCAATTATAATAACAGATCAGGGAATTGACTTGACTCCCTTTGCCACAGAATCTCGAAAATATGCAAGCAGTGTAGAAGGGAGCCCTATTCGTCATTCYACAACTATCCAGCCTCTCATAATGAACTTGAATGCTCAGGAACAGCCGCATGCTGTTGCTTCCACAGCAACAACAGTCAGTGTAACTGTTGCTGCCTCAATGTTCATTCCTCAACTTAAACAGCCTGTGGTATATGGTGATCCCCTTCAGAGCAGAACAGATATGGGCCAGGGCATGGGAACAGTGGTATGCCTTGTACAGAACAAACAACCACCAATTGATACATCTATACCAAATATTGATGCCAAGCTAGAAGATCTTAGTATTCAACAACAGCAACTACTTAAGCAACAGCAAAAGTTACAACATCAGCAACAGCTTTTAGAGCAGCAACTTCAGCAACATCATCACCTTCAACACCAGCAAGCTTCTTCCTTTGCAAAGCTTAATTTATCCAGTCAATGTCCACCTTTAAAGAAGGACCTAATTGTTACCCAGACGAGCACTACACCTGCTATCAGTGCAATATCCCCAGCTCTGGCACCTGAGATTTATAACTTTGGCAGTGCTGTGGAATTGAAGAGTAAATCACCTGTTCAGCCTCAAGTTATGATGGTTCAGCTGGATAGTACTGCACAAGGGAAACCTCTGACCCAGTTGATGAAATCAGAGGAAAGTCAGGATGCAAACGATATAACTGCACAGATCAAGAAAGAGAATCAGGTTGTGTGTTGTGATGTAGTTTATAACTTGCCATTTGGTGGTAGCTGTGTGGGTGGGCCATTCTCCCAAAAACCAATGGCAGAAGAGATGACAAATGTTAGTGAACCACCAAGGCCACCTTCTGCCCCACCACAGCTCTATGAATCAATGGATTCAAAGCAAGAAAAACAAATATGTCATGATTTCACTTTGAAATCATACACACTCCCTTTTCCTGGCCGATTGCAACCATCTTTATCTGAGACCAATCTTACAGAAGTAGGGYTTCAGTCCTACTCTTCTAAACCTGAGATGCATGCCTCTAATATAGAATTATCAATGGATTTAAACTCAGTTAAGCATGGTTATGAAGGAGGATTTCTTGGAATGGGTCTTCAATATGGTTCCTACACAGATCTTCGTCAGGGTGATGTGGTAGCTCGAACTGTCCCCATGCGCAGGTACAGTTCCCTGTCAAACATAAGTTCAGATTATGGATACTCTTCATGTGACCTTTCTAGTTTACCAGATTCTAACCTTGCCCAGTATAGTGCCACTACTGCTAAAGAGATTAGTAGAATGTGTGCAGCCCTTAATTCAATGGATAGGTATGGCAGCAACCCTGATTTCCTGCAGGTAGGTCGAGGAAGTGGTCCAACAGGCAGAATTAATTTGCAGCAGAGTCTAAGACCCAGCTTCATATATGGTCCAGATGGAAAGGCTTTTTCTCAAGCTCTAACAAGTCTCATAAATGCAAGACAAGCAAGCCTTAGAGCCATGTATCCTTCAACAATTAGATCAGCTGATGGTATGATCTATTCAACTATCAACACACCCATCGCATCCACTGTGCCAATAACAACTCAACCAGCTTCTGTATTGCGACCATTATTAAGAGGTGTTTACAGACCTTACCTCACACCAAATATGACACCAGTGCCTCTGGCCAGCCTCAACAGAATGCCTTTGCCTCCCAGAATGCCTCTCATAGGACAGACACCTTACCGTTTTCCAACACCTCCTAATGCTCCTGTTACAACTTCTGTTACTGTGAATGACCCAGTTGCAATCACCACAGAGCAGGATGCACCTATCTATCTTGGAAAATCACCAGTATGTTCATCTGCAGCACTAACCCAGGCTTCTACCTTACAGAGTAGCCTAACCACATCAATGGCCACACAAATGATTGCTCAGGCCAACACAACCCAATCTCAAGAGCAGCCATTAAACCTTTCTCAGCCACATCTTCAAACACACATTCCTTACCAAACACCAGTGCCACTTTATCCTCCTGTTCACAGTCAGTTTCCACAACAATCTGTTTCAACACAGCCAGCACCTCCTACACAATCAACTATAGCCACTGCCTCAACTCTGGGAGGTCTTCCACAAGAAAAGGAGATAGAAGAAGAACACCTGCATCGTCAACAAGAAAAGTTATTGCAATTAGAAAGAGAGAGAATYGAACTTGAAAAATTAAGGCAGCTTCGGCTACAGGAGGAGCTTGAGAGGGAGCGTGCAGAATTGCAGAGGCACCGGGAAAAGGAACATATACTTGTGCAACGGGAAATTCAGGAGCTGCAGACTATTAAACAACAGGTTTTACATCAGCAACAAGCTGAGAGAGAAAGCCAACTGGTTATGCAGCGAGAGCAACTGGCCCAGCAAAAGCAGCAACTTGACCAGATACAGTCTCTGCAGCAACAGCTTCAGCAACATCTTGAGGAACAAAAGAGACAAAAGACTGCAGTTGTGGCATCAGCAACTAGTACTCAACTTATTTATGACCAAAGTGGCAGAATTCTTCAGCCACAAGACCTGGTTCCTGATATGCAACATGGTGATATTCAAGTTCCTTCCAGATCTCTATCCAACTCTGTTTCAGAGATGTGTCTGAGGAATAATGAGGGGCAAGCAGATAATAGGTCTATGCGGAAACAAAGGTCAATGCCTCGTTTACAGGATGGTATTGAGGGGGAGGTAACAATGTTTTCCCTGCCAACTAGAATTGTAGACAGCAGTGTACAAACAGATGATGAAGATGAAGAAGAAAGATATCTAATGTCCAGAAGAAGAAGAACTAGACGTAGTGTGGATTGCAGTGTACAAACTGATGATGATGAAGATAAGGCAGAATGGGAACAACCTGTCAGACGGAGACGTTCTCGTTTCTCCAGGCACTCTGAATCAGGTGCTGATCCTAAAACTGAAACATCAACACTGACTGCCAAAGTTGCATCCTCTAGTATTGCCATTCAGACCATTCAGGATTGCTCTTGCCAAACTGAGACAGATCAGCTAGAGAAAATCTCCCCAGCAATACATGTCACAGTATCGGATCCCAACAAAGTTGAGATTGTCCACTACATATCAGGTCCAGAGAGAACACAGAAGGGGCAAAGCTTAGCTTGTCAGACTGACCCTGAGTCCCTCTCTCAAGGTGTGGTAGTCCCACAAATTAATGTGGCCACTACCGTTAGTCCATATTCCACCAGTGCTCAACTTGTGGGAACAGCAGATCCACTTTCTTCACGTCAACAAGGTGTTTCAAAGTTTGAGAGACGTAAACCAGATCCTTTGGATATTAGCTACCAACAGCACCATCTTCACAATGAGTCACTGTCCAGTGTGATTCGGCAACCACCCAAATCCCCTCAGGTGCTGTATTCTCCTGTATCTCCTTCATCACCTCATCGTGTCATAGAGACATCCTTCTCATCTAGCGAGAGGCTGAATAAAGCCCATGTTACTCCACAGCAGAAGGCATATACAGCTGAGTCGACGCAGAGGCACCAGAGTTTACCTCGACCGATGAAGAATGTCCAGAGATCCTTGTCAGATCCAAAGCCTCTCAGTCCCACAACTGATGAACAAACAAAGGCAAGGATATCCCTTTACCATCAACAAACACTTCAAAATCAGGTATGTAATATAATAAAATATTTTGTATGGATATATTGATATAGGGAATAGAGATTCTGAAAATCTGTTATCTTGAAAATATTCTATATAAAAATATCCCTTTTTCTGAGACGAATACAAAATTTTGTATTTTTGTAAAACGGTACAATATTAGTATGTTAAAAATATATATAATTTGAGAAATATTGGGCCTTATGTAACAAGCGAAATACAAACACATTTTTATCTTATTTTTGGTCATCTCCACAATTTACTCTCATTTCATTTATACCCATTCATTTCAGGGACTCACCAATGTTTTCTTATTTTTGCTCTTCTCTTAGGTAAGAGAAAATTTTACAAGTGGTCAAGAGAACTCTTACCAAGAAAAAGAAAAAAAGAACCTCTCATTTTCA
>QMIH01001691.1:100337-116509 GCA_003987875.1 Clarias batrachus | reverse complement strand
TCATTCATATTCTCTGAATTTCCAAAGTCAACATTAATCAGAATCAGAAGGAGATTTATGTAAGCACACACAAGGAACTGAGTCCGGTCCTTGGTGACTCTCAGGCAGCACAGACGGCATGCAGACAGTTTTATTCACAAGTAATACAACGACAAATCAGAAGAAATCAAAGCATTACACAGACTAAATAAAGACATTTCAGATAAAGAGTGAGTGTGTGCGGTAGCGCAAACAACAACTACATCCATCACATATACGGATCAGAACATTACATCGCTAAATTACTTGTAGATATAAAACAGGTTGCGACGTCTGAAGAAACGTGTATAGCAGATAGCAGATGATCCTGGTGAGCTGTTATATATAAGGGTGATTATATGGGGAAAGAAACTGCTCCAGTGTCTTGTATAAGGATGTGTAGAACCTGCCAGAGGGGAGGAGTGGAAAAAAGGTTATGTGCAGGGTGTGAGGAATCTGTAGTGGTTCTTCATGTCTGTTTTCAGCTTCTTGAAGGGCACAAGTGTTAAAGGATGGGCAATCTTGCTGTTCTTGCTCCTATTCCGTTCTGACACTGCTCTAAACCGGACCATGATGGATGTGGACGGGATGGATTCGATGACTGCAGTGGATCAACTGGATCACCGGCTTCTGTGGCAGATCATCTTTCCTCAGTTGCTATAGGAAGCGCATCCTCTGTTGTGGATGGACTGAATGTTGCTCTCACACTTCATGTCATCGGAGATTATTCTCCCAGAAACTTGAAGGTCCCCACRGATGACACAGGGATGTTGGATATTGTGAACATTCATCATCTCCACCGTCCTGAGCTTGCCCAGCTCCTGGTTGTTCTGTCTTTCCTCCAGCTTTTTACAGAGCTCTCCGCCCATCTCCGTAGGCATCCTCCTTGGTCTGACAAAGTGATCTTATGTCTTAAAAATATCCSGGGAAAACAAGTGAAAATGAAGACAAGAGAGCATTCTCTTAAAGATGTTAAAGATGCTATCATTTCCTGATTCTTGGAAAAGSGCTAAAATATATCTATGAAGTTACAGTAAGCATCAACTKTGATTCTACTCTGGCTCTACCTAACCAAGCCAAAATTCAAAACAAGAGTGAAAGTGAGGATTGAAAGTAGGTAGATAAAACATTTGATCAGGAAAAAGAAAAGTTTTAAAGTACTTCGTATGACACAAACCTAACAGAGCCCCCACCTTAGTTAGCAGTGAAATGTGGTGGTGGCAGCATCATGCAATGGTTTGGAATGGTTTTCATTCATCCTCAGACCTTGGGCCTGTTGTCAAAATGACTTGTGCTGCATTGSCCTTTCATGTGGAATCCTGCCACCAGTTTACTTGTATATAATTGATCATCAATGTTRATGTGTTAATGTTTTGTGTTGTTCATTTTATGATTGATCAATGCAACCGGGACCAACACAGAAGTGGTTACAAGCAAAAAGGTACCAAACAAACAGCATTCATCCAACCTGAAGAACCAGGACTAAGTCTACCAAGACAAAAGTCACTCCCAAACTACACAGATCTTTATTAAACTCTATTCAGCTGGATTGATCGATTATCTTGGTACAGTAGGGATGACCATACCTATACAGTATGCTACAAATGATAATATACTACTGTCACGAATCGGGGTGCGAGGCATAATTGCAGGAGTCCAGGTTTTAAAGGAAACAATGTTTTATTTATAAAGAAAMACAGGGAAATCAAATAAACAGAATACTTTAAGGGAAACTGAAACTAAAACACGTATAAAAACACTGAAAGACACAAACTAAACTGGGTAGACWTTTACAGGGTTAAATCAACAGCCGCAAGACAAGAAACTCRAAGAAACCTAACTATTTATAATGAAACTAATCACCAACTCGGTTCAGGTGAGCGCCCATGGTCACCTGACCGAGTTGCCACATGGGAACCGAAGTTTAAACAAAAGGAACTACAAACAAAATCACAGGGCGCTTTGGCGCCCTCTAGGGGTTGTCCCTGACAACTACTATATTTTCATTTACTTTACATTTAAATTGGCTGGATTGATTAACAGTTCTAACATGGGAAGTTCTAATCATGGGAAAGCGTTCTTAATGATTCAAACCTGAATTTATATATACAGTATACAGTGAACACTATACCCCTAATATGCAAACAAACCTACAATATAAGACTCTTCTGTTCTTACCTATAATTTTTTAAAAAGCTACCGACCATCAGACAYACAGTAATCTTCCAACACCCAGATCCCCATAATTCATTAATGACAAAATCATCCATGTAGACTATATTGTTATTACAATTCCTATTGAATTTTAAATGAAATTCATGTTTCTATCAGTGCACAAGGTTTAAATCTGCCTCTTTCACTGCGTCCAGCCCAGAACAAAACTATAAATGTCTTACATTGCAATTTGCGTCCATTAATTTATTAAATGTATGCCTGGAAAATCTGCCTTCCAGTGTTATATGGTAAAATGCTAAAAGGGTAATGTATGAGTCATTTTCCATTCTGCTCTCCAACAAGAGACTTAACTTTTTAGCTTATAGCCCCCAAATGGCTCATTTGGCTAAAGCACTGCTTCTGCGGTGAAGAGATGAGCACTCTGCTAATCGAGCTATCTCTGTGAGAGATAAGAACATTGTTGACTGAGAAAGATGGCGAAGGGTTTTATTTATAAGTCACAAGAAATCCGTTTTGTCAGCTTTTTATAGAATGTAATAAATTTGTAATGTAACACACACACACACGAACACACTGCCTGGCCAACAAATAAAAATCACCATTTGGATTTCAATAAGAAAATTCTCAACAGTCAGAAAATAATTAATAAGTTCAATTGTGTAAACTGTGATTAATGTGTTTCATCTAGCAACAATACAATACTTTAAACCCTTCTTTTAAAAAAAGATGTAGCCCGTGCTCTGGTTATTGTGTTTCAGGAAGGTCAAATTATTGACCTTGATCAATCAAGCAAAGACAACAACTAGGGAGGTCTGATGAACCTGGCTTCAGAACCCAGACCAAATGCATTATAACAGCCTGGAAGGATGTCACGTTTGTGGAAGGATTGTTACAAATGCCTATAAAAAGAGACCACTAAAACAGTGGTATCATAAACAATTAAGCTATTTTGTTGTAGTGAAAGTAAAAAAATATATATTTCCACAAACACAAAGTGACAAGAACTCACAGGATTGGGGCGAAACCATTGTGCAGCCATATGAAACCCACTTCCTAGTGAGACTAATCAGAAATACTGTAAGGTTTCAGTTTGGTAATGAGCATAAAAAGTGGACTTGGAGCAATGGACAAAGGTCATGTGGTCTGATGAGTCCAGACTGAGCACATTCCAAAGCGATGTGTGCGTCTGGAAGGGCGTGAAACGATGCCCCCCTCAYGCATAGTGCCCACTGTGTTATGATCTTGGATTGCTTTATTTGGTCAGGTCTAGACTCCGCAACGTTATGTGGCAATAAAATGGAGTCAGCTGATGACCTGAATGTACTGAATGACCCGGTTAAACAAAATATTTCCGTGTGCCTTGATTTCAGCCAATGTGACAGTATACATGGTCCGTTGAGCCTAAACCACTTTTTGTCCCCTAATTCGCAAATTTCACAACTGTATTGTGATTGCTGCTAGTTTTGAACTTCTTCCGAATTACTCGTTTAGAATTTCCTTCCAATTTGAGTGCCCAGGACGTACGGTATCTGAGTGATGCTCAAAAGGATTTTAACTATTTTCTGTGTGATTTTAGAAAAGACAAACCACACAGACATGCAGCATAATGAAGTGTTTAGTGCATACAGCAAAGACTGAGTGAAAAGTGAATACAATGAGCTCATACTTCAATGATGTAAAGATGATGCAATCATTTCATTTCTGATGCAATCACTGTGTTCAGTAGAAATAACAATGAAATAAGAAGCTCAAACCTATGGCCGCAGTATACCGTATATATTGCGGTAGACGTTTGCGGAAGGCTGATCTGAAAGACAACGACATTCAGTCCTAAGTGCTCTAGAAGTCATGCTCAGCCTTCTCCATACAGTATAGTTACCCATGCAGAATCTCAGTGGAGACAGCAGGCAGAAGATGGCCAAGATTCTAATCAATAATCTATGGACCTGTTGCTTAATAAAGCATGAGTGTCTGCCTAATTCAGAGCCGACGCCTTCAGGGGAGCTACTGTATTTCTGAATAAATGACTTACAACCAGGACTTTAGAAGATCCAAAGAGACAAGGAGGCTAATTTCCACCAGAAAATCCATCCAAATGGGGAACAAAAAACAAAGAACAAACTGTATATTAAGTTAGCGCTTGAATGGGACATTTTTTTTTAAAAATAATCCTTGTATACTTGTGAAGTCAACAACAATGAGTTCCATTCACAAATCCTCAAGTCATCACCTTACTAAATTGTGGTGTTTTGTGCAGGTTATACATATGGCCTTGTGTTGCTAGGCTGCACACCTCTTTTGACCTTCCTCTAGTTTGGCAAGGATACACTGGAGGCTTGAAAGCAATGGCCAGTTCCAGACTCACTCCCAGGTTTTGTACCTGCTCACTAAGGCGTGAAATCACTTTGCCACGTTGTTCCATTCTCATCGTCCCCTCTGTTTTCGTATCCCCATCCCCATGCTTCTCTTTTAATACTTTCCTTCTCCAATCCMCCATGCTGGCACACAAACTAAAAAGCCATGCTTTGTTTCTTCTTATTCATATCCCCCACAACCTCCAGCTGCTTTATGACACTAGAAATTTCTAAGCTTGCTGTCTTTTATTTCTAGTCATGGTGCCTAAGGCTTGGAACAGCAACACCCTTACATTAGGAAAACTTGGTGAAAGGGCCTAGACTAATTATTTTTAATTAAGAACCTGAATTAGCACATCTTCCACTAACACTGTGTGGCAGGTTTATAGAGCTTTAGGTATTTTCCACAAGGCAGAAAATTCACATAATCACCAAGAATATTTTCAGTTAAAAGGTTAATATGTATGTACAGTACAGTATATACTGTATGCATCCACATCTGCCTTAATTCTTTATGGTAAAGATTGAACAAGCTGCTGGAAACATGCCTTATGGAGTTTGGTCCATATTGACATGAAAGCATCATGCAGTTTATGCTGATTTGTTGGCATTCCCATTCCACCACATGCCAAAGGTGATACATTGCATTTAGATCTGGTGACTGCAGAGGTCATTTGAGTACAGTGACCTCATGGTCACGTTCAGGAAACCATTTGATTTTCTGACATGGCGTGTTATCCTGTGGTCAGAAAGGGATGGACACAGTCAGTAACAATACTCGGGTATTCCGTGGCATTTAAACCATGCTTCATCAATTGATACCAAGGGGCCCAAAGTGTGGCAAGAAATTCTCTTCCACATCGTTACACCACCACCAATCAGTCTGAACTGTGGCTGCAAGGCGGGATGGATCCATGCTTTCATGTTGTTTCGGCCAAATTCTGACCTTACCATCCAAATGTCACAGCAGAAAGTGAGACTCATCAGACCAGGCAATGTTTTACCTTCTATTATCTTCTATTGATCAAATTCTTTGTGAGCCCATGTGCCCTGTAGCATCAATTTCCTGTTCGTAGCTGACAAATCRAATTCAGCATTCCTCTGTTGTTCGGAGATGTTATTTGAGTTACTACTGCCTTTTTATTAGCTTGAACCAGTCTGGCTATTCTCCTCTGACCTCTGGCACCAACAGGGCATCTTCACCAAGAGACCTGCTCTCACTAGATAGTCTTCTGCATGAAAATCCCAGTAGTCCCAGCAGTTTTGAGAATACTGGTTTTGAAAAAAACTTTGAAAGGTGGCACCAACAACCGTGCCACATTCAAAGTCACTTAAATCACCATTCTTCTCCGTTCTGATGCCCGGTTTGAACTTCAGCAGATCGTCTTGACCATGTCTACATGTCTCCATACATTGGTGGATTAGATAGAAGTACAGTTGGACAGGTGTACCTGATGAGGTATCCATTGAGTGTGTGTGTACATATATATATATATATATACACATACACAGTAGGCAGTAAAGATGTTACCAATGATAAAACATGTTGTACTAATATTTGACTTCCATCAAGTTGGCTACGTTTATGTGCACACCATAATCTTCATAGTCTGACTGATTGCTTAGCCAGAATAGAGAAATGCCCATGTGTACACTTCAATTAGACTAGAGTAGGCCAATCAAGCGAGATCTGCATGACATTTGCATTTGATTGAAAGATGCTGGTAATCCTTTTGGCAGTCCRTCAACTAGATGAATAATAAACATGTAATCCTTTGTGTCTGATTTCTTTCAGTGCTAAAATCTGCACATTTGCTCCGCACATGTATACCTGAGCTCAGCCCACATTACATGTTTTTATTGTTTTATTTGAATTATTGTTGGTTATAAAATAGTTTCAGCGTTGAATTAGAGCGGATATCAAGAGTTTGAGAAGGTTGAATTGCGTTTTCATTTCAGAGTGGACTATTTTAAGGTGTGTGTGTGTGTGTGTGTGTGTGATCAATGTGTTCGGGTGCTATTTTAATTTTATTTTAGTGGAGCCATATTGGAGATCCAATTAAATTTTATAACTCTGAGAGAGGGAATTATGTGACCCAGCAGGAACTTTTGCTTGGTAGTAGCTTTTAATTTTTTTWAATTTTTTTTTATAATTTCAACATAATTTGTTTCATGTTCAATAATTACTTGAACAACATTGATTACATGATGATAGGATAACATTTGTGCAAATTTTGCATGAAATTTGCTTTGGCATATGAAGCATTTTCAGCATACACAAAGTTTCATGTACTTCCAAGAGTCATTTAAAACTTGTTTGTGTCAGTGGAAAGCCAAGAAAAGCAAGATTACAATTTTTTTTTTTTTTTGGCAGCAAAAGCTGTTTTGAAAGAGGCAACGCACAATATCAACATTGTCTTTAGCATTCATTCAAAATCTACATCGATGTGTTTTGTTTTTATGTGCAGAAATACTGCATGGTGATTGTCTGGAACTTGTCACATTGGTAAGGGTACTGTTGCCAAGATATGCCAAGAGGAATCGTTTCAAAAGCTTCTTTACATTTCCATTTTTCTTATGGGAACATTTGTATTTGTATACATTTTTGCCTTTAAAAAGTTTTTTTTTTTTTAAGTGTAAAAAAAAGTTTTTAAAAGATATAGGATCTGTCTTATGAAAGTGGAAATAATGTGGTTGAGATGCTGGTCAAACTCCATATTACAGTAGAATAATTTAAAAGCTAAGATGCACCTCATGGTAATATTTCTAAAAAAACTAGAAATAGAGACGTGACATTTGTCCCATGGAATTCTAAATCCTGGTAAGGGATCATGGATGGATGGATGGATGGATGGATGGATGGATGGATGGATGGATGGATGGATGGATGGATGGATGGATATTTGATTTTATTTTAAGTATTAGATCAAGAGTGTGACCATCGTTGTAAATGGGTTTGGTTGTGATCTGATAACCCTACAGCTAAAATTCATCAAGCTCATCATATCTTATAAAATGAAGGAAGAAATGAAGTTCTATTAAAGATTAAATCAGGAGAGGTTTTACTTAAACTGTTCTAATGTCAGTGAGTACATTTTAGATTAGTGAAAAACTTTTCAGACAGGCCTGCTTATTGAGCCATGGCTGGCAGCACCTTGCCTAAAGATTAATCAGTGTCAGTGTCAGCCTGAGAAATAACAGCGATTTCACTATGCTTACATTTCCTGACCTTGTATGCCTTTTGAAACATTGTGCGATTGGTTGGTTATTGCATCGTCTACATTTTCTTCATCGAAACATCAAGTCTGTCGTCTTACACGCTTTTGGGCTCTCAGGCTCTGTGTCACTCTCGCATGCTCTCTAAAAAAAAAAAAAAAATCCCAAATATGTGGAGCATCAGATTTTTTTTCTCTTCTTTTTCCACATTTCTGCACCAGTCTTGGTTGAAAATGTACACTGTGTGTCACTTGAGTTGACAGAAGTGAACACACACAATGTTTTTACGCAAAAATATTAATTATAAAATAAAAAAAACTATTATGAAAATGTCACATTGAAAACTAAATGAATAAATGAATGAATGACTCAATCAACTGAATAAAAACAAACCTAAAATGCCATTTGTCATTTTTGCCTCTCACATTGGCCAGCGCTTAAACTAGCTAATTGGGTTTTTCTCCTATTGCGACCTCATATGCCGAGAGACCATCTTTAATGTTTAAGAAGGTCTAGAGTAGCAATTAGCACTTAGCGATGAGTAGTTGTTTTGTTCATCAGAAATGAGAGTAGAAAAAAACTGAAACCAAGTAGAAAATGTTTAATGAGGTCCTAAAGATGGGCGATTCCACTCCCTGCTTGCCGATTGGCTAAGAAAATACGCTTATTCAAACGGGCATGTTAGGAGCAGGTTATTTTAAAAGATTCAGACGATGCCACAGTGCAAACTTAGGCAGGGATAGCTCTGTGATGAAGTTGTTGGACTACTGTTTAGAAGGTCTCTGGTTCAAACCCCATGCACCACCAAGTTACCACTGTTGAGCCCTTGAGCAAAACCATTAACTGCTAAGATGTATATTAAGATAAAATGTAAGTCGCTTTGGGTAAAGACATCTGTCAAATGTTTTAAAAAAAAAAAAGTACAATATGACCTTTATTATTTATATTTGGGAGATTTTTAACAGATCAAAGAGATGCAATGAGACAAAAATACTTATTTTGTCTTGTAAATTGTTTCAAGTCCCAGACAGTCCCAGATAGCACACTGCTGAAGGTTCACTGGTTGGCCCAATGTATATCTTTGTTCATTGGCCCAACATTGGCTCATTGGTGGGGCCAAAGATACTGTAGGTTGGCCCAATATTGACTCAGTAGATACTGGCCATTTCTGGCAAAGAAATTAAACTCTTTTCATCAYCGTCGATAATAATAAAAAAAACACAGTTATATCTTCAGAAATTGATTTATTAACTTTATTTGCGATAACATTATTACAAACTCATAAAAATATTTGCAACCATTATGATGATAAGCGACAAACTAAACACCTAGGACAACCACTTTTTCTCTCAGCAAGCTGGATGAAAATAAATGCATAGAAACAAAGTACCCATTGCCTCAGRCTGTCTTTTATATCAGACGGCTCTGCATCTGCAAAACAACCTTGATATGGCCCTGTATGCTTCTGTATTCACTGGCAACAGGTAGATTTGCCTAGCATAATAGTGCATACCGTAGGTAATCATATTTCTCACCACATTACAGCAAAACTACTAACTGCATGCTTTTCATGTTACCACCACAGATTCTCAACACTTGCATGTCTTACTTAAGGGTATTTACATCTTCTTTGGAGGAATATTAACCCACATGTAGTTAGGGGCWAAGCGGCACAAAACTTTAGCTTGTGTTTAGCTTGGCTTCAGGACTTAATGAGCAGCACCTGGCCTCTTTGTTTTCCTACCTAGCGATTAGCGCCATCTAGTGAGCTGTTTGACAGTGTTCACAGTTGAGCGCATCCACTGATGTGCKAGGTTGGTAACCAACCCCCACTGAGAGAGCCTACTGCACAATGCCAAAGCAATATAATTTAATTTCCAATTTTCAACATTATTTGCTGAACCAACGTTGGGTCAACCTATGTTTGGCGCCACCAATAGGCCAACCAGTGGGCCAAAGGACAAAATGACGTTGGGCAAACCACTCAAGGGCCTAAAATATGCACTGCTGTTGGCCAAACATTGGAGCACTGAAAAATTGTTACCAAATTTTTGCCGACATTGGGCCAACAAAGTACCGCTATCTGAGGTGTGTAGAGGGGTGAAAATATCCTCTTTTAGTCTCTGTTTTTCCTTTGGTTTGACTTTATTAGGACACTGGAGTATGTTGGATATGAACGTCTTTAAAATCAGAGAGGGGGTGTGGGCATGTTTAGAGCGGCTCCAACTCCATAATCACCTATGATGGCGATGTAAGTTTATGCACTTAGACCAAGTTGATACAGAGAAACCAATAAGGACAAAACGGCTTTGCTTAAAATGAGCCCGGCACCGTTGCAAAACCGAGTTGATTAAAAAGTTTTTAAAGCATTCCTCTGTGAGGTTCAAGAGTTTCATCAGAACTTTCCACGTGGCAGATAGACACTTATCTACAAAGTAAGTACGACGTGTTGTTCAGCCATTTACAAACAGCACTGCGTTGGTCATATGTGATATCTAGAGAGACGCACAAACACTTAATGGATCATAGTGTGTATGTGTGCTTGCGGTGGAAGCTGTCTGAGTCTGTGCCTCTGCTTTTGTCATAAGAGGCACGCGGAGTTGATTTTAACATGCATTTTCAGTTCAAGGTGAGCATCGAAATTTCATTGAACTTCCTTATCGGCTTACACAGTGATGTGAATCAGTGGTGATTGATCGGGACACCTGCAAGGTCTTTATTTTTATTTATTTTTTTATCATGGCTCATGAGCTGCTCATGTTATTTCGTGTGCCTATGTAATTTTATTCATATGTATATATGAGATTGTCAAAATCTATCTTGTGCCTAGTTCAGCAGCCTCACTCACCGCCTCACTGACTCCATGTACACGACCCTCCGATCTACATCATGCCCAGCCAAAGACAATAAAAAAAACTGTAAGTGTAAATCTCTATCTCTACGTGTTTCCCAGTCAGATGCAAACTCAAATCCCACACATTCTACAGGTATTTTGTRTAATAGACACAGTTCTTTCCCACGCTATCCTCATCATGGAGATCAAAGGGCGGAATTCCAGTTCCAGAGTTTTCTCCTCTTTAAAGTCTCTAGGGCGCGTCATATCGCCCCGCTCGTTTGCCACTCTTTTACACTCCAGCGGGCGACTCTTTATGTTCTTCCCGGACCCCAGACTAAGCTCCGCGCCTTGCTTTTATTATGCGGAGCCCGAGATCCTATTAACGTTCATTATCGCCAGCCGGCCCGAATAGTCGGCCCCGCCCCTTCGCCTACCTGCAGAAGCATGCCGTGACAAGGCGTTGAATTTAAACCTCAGAAAGTAGAGATTTTGGGTTTCGAGAATTTCTTCCAGTGTTTGAAAGAAGACATGGGAAGGTAGCCAGGTTTGAAAATACATCAGTGATACAAAGATAATGTCCATAGCTTCCCTATTTAAGTTACGGCAACTATTCTAATTCGGGGAAGCATATTACATATCCAGTATACTCCAGGCTCTAAATAAAGTCACATGACTCTGTGTGAATACAGGGCTTTAGGCAGTCACACATTGGTTTATGCATGAATGGTTTAGGAGAACAAAGCGTCATCTAATGGTGACACCTTGGAAAAAAAATGAAGGAGGTTTGAATGGGTGTACTTGCTGTGCAGTATAAACAAGCCAGCAGGGAATGGGCTAGAATTTGGTTGGCAGCCAAMTGGCTTTCAGATAAAAACAGCCATTCCCATTTATTTATTTATTTACTTATTGAACATTATATATACATTCTAAATACCTACAAGGGTTCCTGGTCTGCCATTGAGATGAGACTGTATTTAACTATATTTGCTAGCATTAAAGTAGTGGATTAAACTCTTGATCAGTTTCTTAAAGATATTTAGATTTAAATGGTTTTCTTGCTTCAGATTAAAGTCAGTTATTAAAACATATGTTGATGTTTCCCATGATGTAGATGTTTCTACATGTTTGTTTATTAACAGAACAGTCTGTTTACTGATCAGACACAGTCAGGCTAAAGTTTGGTTGAAATCGGATCAGGCAATGGGACGATGATCTGAAGCACACCAGTAAATCTACACCAGAATGGCTTAGTTTTTGCAGAGATGGCAGAGAATTTACAGTAACTTTACTGGGCAGGCCTTCACCAGTTCATACACCTTCATAATGTACCTCTACTGTACAGTTCCACCATAGCAATTATAAACTCACTTTCTGGATAGTTGAACTGATATGAAAATGACATAACACTACAAACAATTCAAAATATAATCATACAGTCATGCGTACAACAAAGTCCTTTTATTCCTTTGAGTTTTTGTGTAAARCATAATAAAAATCTGGTCATAGTGGGTCTTAGTATACGAATACAGCTGTAGGCAAATACAACATTTTCACCATGTGATTATTTATTTAACAAGAATAAAGAAAAAATGTTTTCCCACCATGCCAAGTGGGAAAGAAATATACAATGGTATTGGAGAAGCAAATGTTGCTGCACATCAACCTGGAAAGTGTTTTAAAATTATTGGAAAGCATTCAAGACAGTTGCCAATCTTGGAGTAGACTTGTAGTGGACACAGGACATTTACCCCAAAATCAGACCACCCAATGCTCAGAGAAAGATAAAAAAAAAAGAAAAAACAAGAACTTCAAGAAGTGTCTTGTCATTTAAAGGTAGTGAGATCAGGCATTTATTTCAAAACAGCTTCCCCAATCTGTGATCAGTTGTATAGCCTGGCTGGCTTGTATGTACTGGCTCCAGGGAGGTGAAAGTTAACTTCAAGGTGTTGTGTGTTCACCTTTAAATATCTCTAGCGATCTGACCCATACCCCTATCAAGTGAATAAAAACTATTTTCCTCATGAACCTGGTTCTCCCTCTGTGTCATCTTTAAAATGCTGTACATTATGGGAAGCTTTGCTAGTTAAGTGCCTAATCTCTTCGAACATAAGTGCATTTATATACCATTAATAATCTATTATTCTTAGCAGGGGTTGGTGGTAATTTGTACCAAGTCAGGGTGGTAGCAAACATGGTTACTTAATGTTAAAGTAAAGCAAGATTAAATAATCAATGAGTCTCGCTATAGATGGCTGTCCTTATAGCTCTGTGGCCAGTCATCCTAATAATGAACAACCAGCCGAGCTTCCATATTCACCACAACCATTACTTGTGGTCCCCAGTTCCCCCATCCTCTGGCTCTGTGGTAGGTTTTCTGGCTTGTATGATGAATCATGAGCCAGACAGCTTTGATGCATGTGTTGTGTTGCCAAACAGTGAGCATGGCTGCTATGACAACTCTCCAGTCCAACATGTACTGTAGCAAGCAATAACGATACATTGGCGAGTCTTCTGCTAGTGCTGGAAGACTAGTGGTCAGTTTTAGGGCAGCTAATTAAACAGATTGCTTCAGGCATTTGGGCATGTGGGGCAGGATATGGGTTTATACTCAATGTCAGGTATGGCTGGCTTAGCCTACCCTGCTGGTACTCACGTGGCTAATCAGCCGTACAGAACCTGCCATGTGTGTCAGACTGGCTTCTGTGTGCTCTCATGTATGAGCAGGCTAATAGAGGTTCAGCCACTATCTGCTGAGAGTGCTTAGACTGGTGATGGCAACCACATTAATAATTCTTCTAGCCTAGCTTGGAGAGCAAACTTTCCAAAGAGAACCCATCAACATGCAATCTGGACCCCCAGATGTTTTCTTATCTTAATAGAAAAACCTCACTGAGAGTACCGAGTGTTTCTAGGAGACTAGGAGAATATGTTTGGGGGATATTCTTCACTAGATAGACACAGAGAGAGAGAGAGAAGCACCAAAGAGACATGAAAATGTGTCAGGTGCCATTGTTATAATGGGGCAGGTAGTGCATCAACATACAACAGCTGGAATTRTGGGTATCGTCTGYCTTTGTGAAGTTTAAAGTTGGTTCTAAATATGCTCAGACATCAGCATATTATGGTCCACCCAGGCAATTCATATTCATATCCAGCCTATTCAGCACCAACGGTACTTTGGACAGCTYYTTTTCAATTGTGCCTAACCACTCTAGGTGTGCTTAACTGCATAATTTTGTGGAGCTGTACACTGATTAAGGGAAATCACTGTCAAGATGAATCATACTGTACAACTAGAGAAGTCATGTCTACATCTTGGTGGTAGCCAAGCCATGTGGTCATCCATGTGAAGCTCTTGGATAAGGCCTCCTAGCAGTGATAGCCCTCAGGCAAAGGATGATTTGTTTCAGCACTTGTCGCCATCAATTATCCAGCTTTGTTTCTTAATGATTCAATCAATTCAGTTTTATTTATATAGCACGTTTAACAGTAGTCATTGTCGCTAAGCAGCTTTACAGGATAAAAAAATGGAAATGAGATTGCTTCTTATCAGATTGCTTCTGGTGAGCGAGCCGAGAGCGATGTTGGCAAGGAAAAACTCCCTGAGATGGCAGTAGGAAGAAACCTCGAGAGGAACCAGACCYATCATTGARCCCATCCTCATTTGGGTGATAACGGATAGCTGGGATTGATCTGCAGGGTGCAATATAAGAGGAGTTAATAAGTTACTATGGAGTCCATTCATTATTGGATGTGTTCCAGCCCTGAAATATTAAGAAAATGCAGTCTTACGTAAATCATCAGAGAATAGCTGCCTGTATCACCCGAGTCCAAGACCATCTTCACGACTGGTTTGTCCTAGTCTGTGTAGGATTTGATCAACCTTGATGACCTTGWTCAGGCTTTGATGCTTACTCAGTTTTCACTGTCAAAACACCTTAGCAGCCCAACCAAGCGAATTTGTCTCTCCAGATGAACCACAAGTTCTGGCACCCCATGCCTGTGTACTGTGTACGTCTGGCCCTTTTAGGCTGACTAACCGGTTCCTTCAATTTTATTTTTATTCTATAAGATCAGTTAAAAGTGTGTGTTTATGGCAGCTATTCCAATGTAACAGCACTGTAGATGTCAATGAGATCCAATCTTTTCATCATTACCTTTCAAAAGCGTCCAAAATGAGACCTGAGCTAGGTGTGTGCCTGTGAGTTCTACGGTATAGCGGTGCGGTAACACCAAGGGTCCTCACTAAACAGAGTTTATCCATCAAGTAGATGGTAGATGTCATCACCTTAGCCCGAAGATCTCACAGGACCTTTCGAGGCAGTGCTAGGGTGTATTAATTTTAACCAGGTGTTGTTCAATGAAGAAAGGAAACAAAGTACTATTTATATATGCAGCTGTATAAATAGTACTGTACTTCGATATAACCACCAGAGTTCCCAGACATTGAGAACCTGAGGCAAATTGTCAAGAAGTTTCTAGGGGATTATTTTTGTATGACAGCAGTAAACATAATGCTACATAGATCGTGAAAACTAAATCATCTTCATGACCCGGCTTTGTTGGCATTTCTCATCCCATGTACACATCCACAATGGAGTTGATTAAGTGTTATACATTTACACTTTTATCCTTAAGCTTTTCTGTAGCAACATCAGATGAATTACAGTATATGTTTAATTTATTTCTTTGCCTTTCAGATTTTTTTTTCCTTCTTACTAACTTAGCTAAGTAGTGTTATAGCTTTGGCAGAATGATGCAAGGGATGTTTGTAGATTCCTGAAACACCAGCATATCCTCAGACTTGTTTATCCGCGTTGTTTACCAAAGACGTGATCACCTTTTGTCCTCTGACTCAGGCATCTTCTCTATGTTTCCTCCTCCTCCATCTGTTTGATGTGTTCAAGTATAGGAGTTTAAGGTTACAATCCACTGCTTGTTCGAGATTTTTGTTTGATTATGCTTATCAGTGTGCTCTTGCATGTGTCCGTTCGGGGCATTATACTTTTTTTAAATATATTTTTTGACTTTGAAAAAAAAAAAAGCATTATCCATCTATTTTTGTCATAGAAGGTCAAATAAGCTCAATTGCTTCAGATGTTGACAGTATAATAAAGCCAGGCTGCTGTTTTAATAGGAAGAAATGACCCAGGGCTCTTCTTTGATATATTATGGTTAGTTTAAGATGAAAAAACAAATATTCCAGCACTTTCTACAATGCCACCTAGCCAAAGGGCTCTATTTATCTTTGGTCCAAGGAGCTTCAAGTAACCCCCATAATTAAAAAGAACTGAATCAAGCAGTTGCCACCTGAAGGTTGATGGAAAAAATGGTAGGCAGAATGCTTTGCATTGAAATGTTTTTGTTTGTTCCTGCATGGTGGCTTAGTGGTTAGCACTGTTGCCTTGCACCTTCACGATGATTCTCATCTCAGGTCTGTGTGCATGGAGTTTGCATGTTCTCTCCCTGTGCTTGATGGGTTTCCTCCTGGTACTCCGGTTTCCTCCCACAGTCTAAAGACATGCAGATTAGGCTAACAAGTGTTCCCAAATTTTATGTAGTGTGTGTGTGTG
>QMIH01001691.1:82832-94302 GCA_003987875.1 Clarias batrachus | reverse complement strand
TCAAATTCCATATCAACAATAATGCATATTTTTAATTTGTTAATAGAATGAATCAATAGTCCGACTCCAAAAAACAAGCAAACAAAAAACAACCTCTGCAGTGTTTGTTCTCTATCATAGAGCATWTAACTAAATCATATATACAGTACATTCAGAACTGACCCATACTGGCACATTGTACTATCTAGAGGTTTGCTTTGTGATATGCCATGAGCAATAAAAGCAACCTCACTATTCCAGGTCATTAAACATTCAGATTTCTTTTTCTTTTTCTTCATTTTTGGGATGAATATTATCCAAATTTTCTATGTATCCAGCCTGTATAATAGCAGTAAGGTCAGGAATAACAGTCCTACAATTGGACACAGGGGGAGCCAGTCATATAGGTCATGTCTCAAGAGTGACCTTAAGCATGAGCAAGCATTTGAATATCCTGTCACTGGCAAAGAGCAAAAGTGAGATAACAAGGGTGTTAAGAATTTAGAAACACCAGACACAGACACCGGATACTCTTTATAACTTTGCCCTGGTTAGGAACTACATATACTGTATACCCTACAGCATCGAACCAAGGCAACGCATGACATGAATGGTTATCTTAGTTAACATTATCATTTTGTCCCATCACTTCATAATCATGGTGCTGGAGACATTAGTTAGCTGATGCATTAATTTAATATTGAAGCAGAACATGTGTGTGTGGCTGTAGTGAGTGTGTAGGATGAGATTAGTAATAATTATTAACTGTGTTCTTTTTTTTTCTTTCAGAAAAGTTTTTTTCTGAAATGTTTTTTTCACAGTTTAAGACAAAATGTTGAGTTTTTCCTTTGACACAGAAATGTTWATTACTGGAGGCCAGAAATCGTGTACAATTTGTATTCTAATAAACAGAAATGGTTAAAAAACTAAAAAAAAATCTAAATCTCTGCACACATTCTCCGGATATCAAATACTTAATAAGACAAGAGCGAGCTCAAAGCTCAAATGTCACCATGCAAAAGCAAACTCGTCGATATTTCCATCCTGACCTTTACCAGTGTTTACTTACATAGAACATAAATGGAAAACTAATCTAATTGCCTACAAAAAGAATGAAAGGAAGAAAGGGACAGGAGACACTGTGTTAGTCATCTACATACTGGACAGGGGCATTACTGTAGCTGGAGGAAAGTGAACGGGTAGAGCGGGGCGTGATAATACGGTTGATGGATTAACATATGCAGTAGTTAAACACACACATATATATACATAACTTCCCTCACATATCATGCTATAGTGAGATGCTAGGCCAAAAATAATCTTCCTCAAAGCTTACCGCATCCTTGCCTTCTGACTTGATGTGATGTGTATGATGTGACTGTGTGGCAATGCCAGTGTTGGTTTACTGTATTGTGCTTGACTGATTAAAAAAAAAAAAAGTCAAATATCCCAGCCTAGACTCTATGCTTGTTACGAATAAATACCCACATTTGGCCCTCTGGATGAATTAACATTCTGGTGGTAAGCATGGGTCATTAAAAACCAAGAAGCAATTCAGGAGCTTAGACTGTACAACTCCGAGGATCATAAGGAAGGTCTTTTCAACAAAGCACACAGATTTGCCAAACATCTCATTCCTAATAAAAAAAGGCCCACCACAATCAGGCACCCGAGTGGCCTAAGAGGAAAATGTTCACCCTATCATCTGGAGATCCCATGTACAATTCCCAGGCAATGCCACAGCCATCTGTAGCTGGTTGTCTAGAGAGCAGGTTAGACCTGCAGTCATGTTAAAAACGTATCTATTTTACTTCTATTTTATTTAACTTTTTTTGTATGTTTGTGTTTGTGTGTAAAAACATAATAAATATCATCTGATTGTATTAGGCAAATACAAACTCAGACCAAAAAACAACATATAACTTTTTTTTTTTTTTTTTTACCAGGCCAGTATTTATTTAACAAAAAAATGAAAAATAAATAAATAAGTACCCCCATGAGGCAAAAACTTGTCGATCCACCTTCAGCAGCAATAATTTGAAGTACAGTGGAACCTTGGATTACGAGCATAATTTGTTTCTGAAGAGAGCTCGTATTCCAAAAAACACTCGTAAACCAAATAGACTTTTCCCACAGCCCAAAACAATAAATACATAAAAATAATTAATACAATATATAAAGTAAAAATAAAAAAAAATTAACCTCTACTTAACATTTAAAAAAAAAAAAAGTAAAAATAAATCCAGACAGTTAAGTGTTTCCATTTGTGCACACAGGCGCCATGTATTTGTATGTATGTGTGTGTGTGGRATTAGCCCTTCGCCTCGTCTTAAACAGTAAAACTCCTCATCTCTCTCACCCCACCTCGCTTCACAACTAACATACACAATGCAAACTGTTTTAATGGGGAAAAAAAAGACATTTTTCTCTAATCATACTCGCGTGAGCATACTAACGGAATCACTGCTGTAAAGTAAAAAATTAAAAAATAACAAATGAACCAGCACCTTACTTTTGAAAAGCAGAGTTTTCTGTGTAAATAAAGTGTGTGTGTGCACTTGCCGCTCGGTGTCAAAATAAGAGTTTATAAAAAAATTATTAAAAATCTTTGCTCGGTTTGCGGAACACTCGTAAACCACGTTACTCGCAATCCGAGGTTCCACTCTACTCCTTTCCTGTACGACTTTATCCATCACTCTTATCGGTTTGGTCCATTTTCTTCACCACATTGCTTCAGTTCTTTGAGGTTTTCTTATGCACAGCTCTCCTTAAGGTTCCACCCCAGGTCTGGACTTTGAATAAGTCATTCCAAAACCTTAATGTTTTTATTTTTCAGCTATACTGCTGTAGACGTACTGGTGTGCCATGGATCACTGTCCTTATGCATGACGCAGTTTTGACCAAGCTTTGGCTGTGAGACATGTCTCCTCACAGTTACCTCTACTCTACTCTAGTATTCTAAACTCAGTCACTCGGTCAACTCAGTGACTGCAGAGTGCCCAGGTTCTGTGGCAGCAGAACATGTCCACATCATCACCCCTCATCTGCCGTGCTTGACGGTGGGTATGAGGTGTTTCTGCTGAAATTCTTGATCAGTCTTCTTCTTAAAGAGCTATGGACTTTAATATGCTTAGTGAGGCCTGTAGGATCTGAGATGTAATCCTTTTTTATTTCTCTGAGCATTGCGCTGATTGACTTTTGGGTGAACGTGCTGGGACATCCATTTCAGTGAACGGTCTTGAATCCTTTCCACTTCTGAATACTCTAATAGTCCTATACACCGCTTTATAGCCCTTTCCAGATTAATGTGCGGCAACAATCGCTTCTCTAAAGCCATTACTTTCTTTGTCTTTCCTTCTTGGCATTGTATTAACACACATCTGAATGCTCCAGACCAGCAAACTGCCAAAACTTCTACTTTTATAGTGGTCTGCATATAGTACGTCCTTTCAATTTAATGTAATCTACATGTACAGTAATTTGTACGGAGCTTTTAACAATGGTCATCGTCGCAAAGCAGCTTAACAGGATCAAAAACAAATGTGGGAAATGAGTAGGAAATATGTACAGTATAAATGAAAATGATCAGATTGGATTAGACCTGGGACTACATGCTACAACCTACCCTCTTAAATCCTAAGGAAGCAGTAAAGGGGTAATTTGTTAAATAAATAATTGCACAGTGAAAAAGGTCCGATGTTGTTGTTTATCTGCTATAATCAAATGATTTTTTGTTATGTTTTTACAGAAAAAACACAAAATAAAAAAAAAGAGAGAGTACTAACTTTTAAGCATGACTGTACTTGTACTCTCACATCTACGTAAATGCCTTCTACCATTATAAATACCACTACTGTAGCAGATTTGACTATGCAGGGATTTCATTGACACCATTCAGCATCTGGAGTTGTCCTGGAGTAACCCTGCTCATGAAGACTCAATACTGCCTTTTTWTGTGAGCTGTAAAGTTAGATGCTCTGGCAGTTAGCTTGTCTTGCTTGTTGCCAGATGACTCTGGGGTGACCTTGTGGTTGGATCTGAGGTTTCTGTCCAGGGTCGTATCACCCAACTTTGTAAATCAGTTGATTGACCTTGCAACCTTGAGTGAGGGCGAGTCTGCCGAGAATTCCTCACTGTTTCTGGTATGTGCCCTAATTTATTATTCAGACAAGGCAAAGCTCAGAGCAATTGTTCAGTTGCCAAGTACCACATAACTATTTCAACTGACTGATAGCATTCGAACACATTAAACCAGATCGTTTGAGCATTTAACCGCTACTGGTAAGACAGATGACTAAATTAGTCGACAGCTTATTGTTTCGCTTTTGTTTATTTCTGACACTTTATTGRAATGGGTTTTGAATATGATGATATTTGTGATAATTATACTCTGAGCAAATCTACAATTGAAAGAAAACACAAAGAGGACGGCACACTACAGAATGACGAGACTGACTTGACGCAAGATATACGATATACTGTACACCATACTGTACAGAATCTCTCAGTTCGTAACGGATCCTCTAATGATCCACGATCCTGCCCAAGTTTAACCCAGGCCTATCCTTAATAAGTTGATCCGAGCGTTATTACAGTATGTACCACAAAGCAGAACATTATYGTGCCACGGCATTCATATCATGCCACAACTAATATATACTGTACGTACTATTTCTAGTATTTTCTGCAAGTGATTTAACGTAATACTGTATGTTGTGTTTACTAAGATTGCTTCTCTGTTTTACCTAACAAAAAAAAAAGAAAAAAGACCTTATTCATATCAAATTCCTTTCTGTACTTACATACACTAAAACAAYGTTTTAATTCAGTTGCGGAACGCTGCCAAGTCCCTCTTGCCTAATTTCCTATTCGTCTTTCCTGCAGCTGAACATCTCGCTTTCCTCCCCCATGGTTTTCTGCTCATTAAGCAAACACCGGGAACTCTATCAGCTGCCATTCAGATTGGTCCTGGATAAAGCTTTTTGTTTTTCAGCAGTACATCTCTATAGCCCTCCGCAGCCAGCGACATTTCATCACGCATCTTAATTAGAGAAAATGTCACGCCGTGAACAAAAGTGAAGTCTGTTGAGCAATTCGTTTAAGGCTGTTCTAACATATTGCCAAGAACACAAGACAGGGATATGTATCCGTCTTGAGACTTTTTTTATTTTTGCAAAAGTACTCGTTGTTAAGAACTGAAAATCGGGATTATAAATAGACCCTAGACCTTGTAGAGCAATATCACAGAACATTTAAACAAGGAGAAGATACGTACTGTCAAATACTTTTATTCTGTATTATTTAGCACTGGAGCGAGCAGATGCTGTGATGGATTTAATATATTCTCATTCATTTCTATGAAACAAAGCAAAATCATGGCATTTGTCTAAAAGCCTGGGATCCACAAAATGGTTTGTTTTATAGATAATTCATCTCATTGAATTATCAAGGATTTGAAAAATTCAACATTTTTCACATGGCACTAAAAAAAAAAAAAAAAGGGCACAACGGGAAAACAATATTGGAGTCTCTAGTGTTTTCCAAGAACACTCAAGAAAGATCATCCGAAACCTATTTTTGGTACGCTGTCAGATAAATAACTAAATATCTTCATGCTATTAAACAATGTAGACTGAATGAAGTATTCAGGAATTAATTTAGTAGTTCAGGACAGCAGCATGGGGCCATAAGGGTTAGGCACGGCAGAAGGTTCGATTCCCGTCTTTTTTTCTGTCTGCATGGAGTTTACATGTTCTCCTCGTGCTTGGTGGGTTTCCCCAGTGGAATTCCTCACACTGTTCAAAGACATCATGATTAGGCGAATAGCATTCCCAAATTGCCTGTAGTGTGTGTGTGTGTGTGTGTGTGTGTGTGTGTGTGTGTGTGTGTGTGTGTGTGTGTGTGTGTGAGTGTGCCCGTGCCCTGCACTGGATTAGCACCCTGTCCAATGTGTACTCCGCCTTGTCCCCAAAGATCTACTGGATCTACCCGTACAGCTATTTCTGCGGAAATTTAAAAAAAAGTTAAATACCCCATAACTTTCAAAGATACCAACATGATTTGGTTCAGTAGGACTAGAGAAGCTTCGTGTGAACTTTAGTATGCATTTTTACAGGGATCAAGGGGAGTTGTGGAATTTGGCTCAGTTTACTTACATTGTAAATCTTTTTTTTTTTTCAGGTGAGAAACTTTATTAAATATTACAAAATTACTCAACAGCTTTCTGCTCTGCACACTTCACAATCAGTTGACTAATTTTTGCAATTTTTGCTTCATTAGTATTAGTTAGTTAGTATTATTGACTTTGAATACATGCATATTTCCAAAAGTTACCTTTTACTTTTTTATTGAGAGCTTTAAAATCTAAAACGTCTCATATTTCCTTATCGAATTAATTATTACAGTTTTTACGAACATTTAAGTTAAGAATTTAAGATACAAACAGACCACAGTTCTACAAACATTCATAGATGCGGAAGTATCTCATGTGTATTGTACAGAAAATAGACACTGTAGTGCACCAGTTAGCAATATTTATAATTATACTGAATATTTTCAGTGTGTAAGTGAACGTATAAAATGTCTAAAGTCCAGTATATTGTCGGGGTGCGGGAGAAATGAGTCGCCTCGCCRGTTTCAATGAATCAGTCCAGGAGCACGATGATAGAAAATGTCTGTCCTGTAAATCTCTCTGTAAATCTAATCCTAATTTTCAGAAAGAAAAAAAAATTCACAGTCCAAAACAACTCTGAGACAAAATGGCATCTGTTTGCTATCTTATTCGAAAACTCAAGTGAACCTTTTTTTTTTTTGCTTTTTTTTTTGCCTTTTTTTTTTTTCATTCTTGATTTTGTTTTGTTTTTGTAACAAAAGAGAGAGAGAGACAAAACATGAGAAAAATGGAAAAAATAGATGAAAGTATATTCAGGTCAATATATGAGGAGTTGTTTCTGAAGAAGTACTTTTTGCTTTTTTATTGACTGTAGCATCTATGTGAGGTTAAGAAATCCACCTTCTGCGTTTTTGATTGGTTAAAAGTATTGCGTCTTGTTTGTGATTGCAGAGCACAAAGACATGACTTACTGTAAATTCTTGTTTTGTTTAGTGCAGTTTAGCACAATAGATCTAAACAATTCAATCTCAGTATCAGGCTAAACAACATTTATGTATTTTTAATAGTAATAAGGATAATTAATAAAAGCATTAAAAAAAATCGAAACCCTTATAAGCTTGTTTGAGGTTGAGAAATCCCACCTTCTGTGTTATGATTGGTACAAAAAAAATTCAGTCTCACCTCTGATTGATTAGAAACATTGAGCGTAGCGGCAGGACTTAAATCAGTGTGTTTTCGGACAGTTTAGCACAGTTTAGCTCTCCCTCCTTTACTCTATATACTGCTTTATTTTGTCTATAGGATCATGGTGCACCTGGAGCATATCCTAGGGGACTTAGGGCACGAGGCGGGGTACACCCTGGATGGGGTGCCAATTTATTTCACGGCATTACACATTCACATGCTCATTGACACACTACAGACAATTTGGGAACGCCAGTTAGTCTAATCTGCATGTTTTTAGACTGTGGGAGGAAACCAGATTACACAGAGGAAACCCACCGAGCACAGAGAGAAAATGTCAACTTGGGAAATGCAAAATCCGACTTGGACCTCAAATCTCAGTGTTGGTGTAGGACAAAAACAGGTTTGTGTGTCATTTTAAAATATTTTGTTCTTAATGATGAGGATTGTTTCGCTCATGTCGAGTCATAAAACAATGCGTTACTTAGATAGATATTTTTTTTTTCTTCAATATATTTTTTAAATGATGATTTTTATTAGTATAATGTATTATTTCTTCCACGTCCTTTCAGGGGTTCTCCACATAATGAACGTAKAGCTACCTTGTAAATATTTGGCAATTTGATTCCTGCACCTCATTGTTATTGCAATATTCTGTAGAAATCTAATTTCACCTGGATACCTAGGTCTAGTTTTAGTCCAATTTGAAAAGCCAGTCTTAATCTGGAAACATGACATGAAATTATTTTCCTTAACAGAAATCTATTTATATTTGATTTTTGAAGTAGGAACTCGTTTTATTTCGACCTTCACTTCCGTCCATTTTTGCTTGAAGGTTTCCTCTGATACAAGAGTAAATGCTGACGCGGCACATTACTCATAACGGCTCAGAATATTTTCCCACCCTTGAACACAATCGCTGGCTAATTTGTTGATTAAAAAAATAAATCTCACATATGTTTTGTGTGGATGCTAGACAGCAGGGGGAGGTTTTTTTTTTTTAGGAGTTTGTTTTGAACTGATTGCACATATGGCAATAGGCTAGAATGATTTAATTGGGATATATTTTACAGTTAAKTTTTGGCGATATTATGTAGACAAAAACGTGTTTCGGCATTAAATGCCGGCGATCTAAGCAAAGCAGACTGCAAACTGTGCTCAGAGGAGGAACTTGAGCATCTTACAATACAAGCAAATTGATCAAATTCGTATGCCACAGTATATTTACTAGAGAACGCACAGTGTCAGGGAGTATGGTCATTAAAAATTAGTGCACCCTGGATGTTAATTGTATGCGCAAAAAGTGTGTGTGATTTGGTGTAAATGGACAAAACAAATCGAAACCCCTTGTGCTTAGCAAGACATGATTTTATTTCTGAAATCTACACTGACCCATTAGCACTTGACAGATGTTTCAGAGATGATAATTTTGGATTTGATGGTTGATTTGATATCCATTAAAGCTAAAAATCTGTCAGCCTGCTTGGTGATGTGCCTTGATGTGTCGGTACGTCATCCAAGCAATCATTGTACAGATGCAGTCGCTGGTGTAATGAACATAAAGAAATTAGATTAAATCAAAATTAAATTYAAAGTACCAAGATAGACTTGTACATACAGTATGGTATATGTGGCTCAAAAAATGAAGGCTAAGGCACTGAGTTACTGATCAGAAGGTTGCCGGTTCGAGCCCCAGCTCCACCAGGTTGCCATTGTTGGGCCCTTGAGCGAGGCCCTTAAYCCTATCTGCTCCAGAGGCTCTGTGGCCCTGCAATCAGACAATAAACATACGCATCAGTCAAATCAGTCAAAAATCAGTCATACCGCATCAGTCAAAAAAATATTTTTTGTTAAAAAAAATCAATCCTTGTACAGATGCAGTCGCTGGTGTAATAAACATAAAGAAATTCARTCAAGGAATGTAAAGTACTAAGACAGACTTGTACATTCAGAGGGCTAAGGCACTGAGTTGCTGATCAGAAGGTTGCCGGTTCGAGCCCCAGCTCCACCAGGTTGCCATTGTTGGGCCCTTGAGCRAGGCCCTTAACCCTATCTGCTCCATGGGCGCTGTATCATGGCTGACCCTGCGCTCTGACCCCAGTTACGCTGGGATATGCAAAGAAAGAATTTCACTGTGCTGTAATGTATATGTGACAAATAAAGGCTTAACTTAAAAAAAAAAAGATATGTAATAGTAGTAGAGTAGCAGTGTTTGGAATAGACACCAGCATGTATAGAGCTCAAAGCTATTCGTTCACCAAGCCAAAACGTAATTATTTCAATTTTGTATTATTATTATTATTATTATTATTATTATTATTATTCAGTGCTACCAGTAAAAACATTAGATATTTTAGGTGATTTTAAAATACTTCACAACCAGTAAGAATATAGCTGCTTGAGGCAAATCAGACAATAAACATATGCATCAGTCAAAAAATCAGTACCACCAGTAGGTGAACTGAACAACATTGATCACCCGACTATACACCTGCAAACTGTGTGTTTAGGATTGAGTTAGGATCATAGRATCACAAAAAGCCAATTCAGCCCAAACGCTGAAAAACATCACTCTGGCCATGATAGAAAGGCCCCAGGACACCCAGTACTCCACAGATCCCAATCTGGTCGAGCACCCATTGGAGGCACCCGACAAACAAGTCAGATCCACAGATGCCCCACTCAGGAAGTCACAACACTCTATGGACCTGCTGCCAAATCCTGAAGCCAGACACCACAGCACTTCTCCACTTCATGTGCAGCCATTCCCCAAGGGGTCCGAGCTGCCACGGTGGTACAAGCAGAGAACCCAGAAACCTAGACGGTTTTAATGTTTTGGCTGATTGCACAATGTCCAAATAAAATTGAGAGTCTACTTAAGATCCCCTGATCTAGAAGAAGTCAGACATGATATCCAAATAAACAATAACTTTTGAAAGGTCACCCACTGTTTCTCCATAAGAGCAAAGGAACTGCAGGCGTTGTTCACCCCAGCATTGCCACCAACAACAAAAAAGCAAAAATGGCATGATGAGAGAGCTGCAGTTTGAAGACCAGTCCTAACCAAGAGCTAACTACTGCTATAAAGGCTTGTCACACATTTTCCCAATACTAGAGAATCCYAAAGAAGAATATGCAGGTATGTTATCTGAAGCTTATGCGCAACTGAAGCTTAACAGCAAGAATGACACAAAAGGAGTGGCCCAGTCAAAGACCTGGCATGTACCCCGTTGCAGTCCTGTGGCAGGACATTGAACAACCAAGGAACAGTTTGTACTTGCAAGCTTTCCACTATAGCTAAATGAAATCAATGCTGCAAAAAAAGGTGGTTCTGATCTCCTGATCTATAGTAATCCATCAACAACAGCATAGACATCTCCAGTTTTTGCCAAGTATTCTTTTAGAACAGCAGAAATATATCATTTAGTGAGTCCGGAAACTCAGGAGTTTTCTTTTTGGAATGTGCAAGCTTGGACTTTTACAACTTTTAAAGCTTGCAACGGCATGAACACTGGTACACTACAGGATATTTAAAAATGTTCACAAGGCTCTCCATGACTGTATGAGAGATTTGTGACAGCGGAAACCTTTCGTTTTGTTCAGACGAGGTTCTCATTTAAAAGGGAGACTTGGGGAATAAGTTTGATCTTTTTCAGTAACTCTGGTTTAGGCGTGAATATGAAACAATTAAAAGGATATAGGAATGATAAAATGGCTCTGATTCATCATTAAGGTGTGCAGCGAGGGGAAAGAAGAAGAGATTTTACTAYAGAGATGTTATATGAGGTCGGCCTCTCGCGCGATGAGGCAGCATAGAGTTGGACACTGATCTGATGCGCCACCAGCTCGAGACAATTTTAGTTTTTCTGGAAAATCTTTCATTCCCTGATGTACACGGTGATTTCCAGTRTAGCCTATATAGGATCACTAAAATAATCCAAACACTCACATTCTAGTTTGCCGTGCAAAATGTGCACAAATTTAATGATCTGCTGAGTCCTAAACCTTTACTCTTGTTAGAAAAGGGTTTTGTATGTTAGATAAATAATTACATTTTTTGTTACAATTTTGACTTTAATGCAATCATTCTGACTTTTTTCTTTTCTTCTGAGAATCCTGACTTTTCAGAATTGTGACTTTAATTCCGAGTT
Source organism: Clarias batrachus (assembly GCA_003987875.1). NCBI lineage: Eukaryota > Metazoa > Chordata > Actinopteri > Siluriformes > Clariidae > Clarias > Clarias batrachus. The sequence continues at coordinate 82,875 of QMIH01001691.1, read as the reverse complement.
TCAAGTCCGAATTCTGAGAAACAAAGACACAGTGTCAGAAGTA
>QMIH01001691.1:43095-56504 GCA_003987875.1 Clarias batrachus | reverse complement strand
ACAAGGACTCTGGAACAATGTCCTAGAAGAAAGTGGAGCTGTTCGGCCTTAATGCGCAGCGCCATGCTGGGGGAAACCGAACAGCTCCACCTTCTTCTAGGACATTGTTCCAGAATCCTTGTGGCTTGTTCAGATCCTCAGTCATGCTTCCATGTTCTTTTTTTCCAAGCAAACCGTACTTGTTCAATCTTTTTCTAACTGTGCTGTCCTGGACTTTAACATGTACAGTGATCTGCTCAGTGAGGCCTGTAGGGTCTGAGTTGTAGTTCTTGTTTTGTTTTTTCTGTATTTCTCATTGCACAGTCTGACTTTGCGGTGAATGTGCTGGGATGTCGACTCCTGTGAAAAATTGACAACTGTCTTGAATGCTTCCCCACATGTAAATAATCTTCCTCACTGTAGAGTGTTCAACTCCAAACTGTTTGGAAATGGGTTTATAAACTTGTGCAGCAACAGTTTCCTCTGTAAGCCCATTACTTATATCTTCCCCTTCCCATTGTGTCAACACACACCTGAATGATCCAAAGCTGCTAAAACGTCTGCTTTTATAGGAGGTCTGATGATCAATTAATCAATTAGGGTTGATGATTAGCAGCACCTGGCTGCAACTTTCCCACCTTAAATGCTGTGGAAGCAGTAAGGGGGTACTTACTATTGCATGCATGCTCGATTCCCATCTCGGTGTGCATGAAGTTTGTATGTTGTTCTCCCCGTGCTTGGTGCGTTTCCTCCGGGTACTCCGGTTTCCTCCCACAGTCCMAAGACATGCAGATCGTCAAGGTGAAAAATGTTGTATGTTGCTAACTACCTTTCGGGACATTTATAGCTTAGAAAGACCGAGGACTAGTAACAGAATTGCTTCTGGAAGATTAGTGCTTTGCAGAAAAACAGGCCACTCAAGTGAGGTGAATATTTTAGGTTGAGCTGGGATTTATCCTAAATAGAGGGGTAAAAAGGATTTCACATTCATCAGCGATATTTTCTGTTACTCGACTTTTGATTATCACATTTCTAAGAGCTGAGTCAGCATTTTGAGTGTCAAGGAAATAATAAAGTATCTACAGTGGTGACCTGGTTAATAGGGTGGATAAATGCCAAGGTCAAATCTAAAGCATATTTTACTTTAAAAAATGTGATGGTGGCCATCACATCACAACTAGTGTGAAATGAAAGAGGAAAACATCAGAGGACGAGACGTTCCCCACTGCAACCTGAAACTTCAGCATCAACCTGAACAATGAAGCTATTAATGCAAGCTGAGGTCCATTAGTGGAGCAAAAACACCCCTCCCAACACGCAACGCCGTGTCGGTCCGACACTGATACACACCCATCATTTATTCAAACCCCCAAGAGAAAATAGCATCTAATGGTTCTACACACACACACACACACACACACACACACACACACACACAACATCCTTCATCGAGCTCCCGTTATGGAACTAGGCCGAAAGTTCTCAAAGGTCCTAACACAAACAAAGTGCTCGGCTAATGGAGAAATCATTTTCTTAAGTACTTTATTTGTTGCGCCATCTACATCAGCGGCACGGTAATTGCTTCCGTAGCACAAGCAGGCGAGGATGAACCTCCTCGAAACGTGAGTGCCTCAGCAAAAGGTATCTACGGAACATCTCTAGAAGGCTAGAAAGTGGGTATTAGCGCTCTAGAAATKTAAAACAAGCTGAAATCAAACACGTTCGCCATAGTTTAGCGTTTCAAGCATCTTGGTTTATTCAGAATTGAAATTGGAGCCATTGTGCTAGGCAAGCTGATTCTTGTATCCCTGAAATAACTGTTGCTTTGGGCGTTTCACACACAAGTATTTCAACGGTTCGCCAGTAATGGTGTGAAAAGCAAAAATCAACCAGTAAACATACCCCATACTGTGCACCTGAGGGACACGAGAAAACAAATGAAAAAGAAGGGAGTTTACAGTAAGTCCTTTACATAGAGGTTCAGCGTACGTGCAGCGTGCATCCCAGGATGGCCGGAAGCAAGTGTAAAGCAGCGAAGATGAAGCTGGTACTTTTAAGAAGTGCCAAGCATTAACAATGAAGACAAAAGTAAAAATAATTACGGCCTCCGAGTGGCGCAGTGGTAAAGTGCTCGCACCATCATCCGGAGATCGCGAGTTCGGTTCCCGGGTGATGCTGTAACCTCTCGCAGCCGGAGGTCTAGAGGGAGTTGATTGGCCGAGCTCTCTCAGAGGGGAGGGATGAGAGGTACTTAGTGCTCCCACGTTAATCACGGCTCTACAGCCAATCAGGGGCGTCCGTGAGCTCACGCAAGCGGAAGGAGYGGATAGCGCTGTCCTCCGAGTGTGTTACGCCGCCCCCAACGGTGCACGAGCAAGCAGTTTGAAAAGAAGCGGTCGGCTGGCGTCACGTGGTTCGGAGGTTCTTTGCCCACCCGGAGGTACAAGACGACTACCATGCCAAGAATTCCTGCTTTCTGCATTATGATTGGCTACAAGAATTCCGTCTTGTCCGTCATTGGTTAGAAATCTGAACTATGTAGACTGGGCTTAAATCAGGGCTTAGTTTAGCCAAGTATATTATTACATTTCTAAGGTTTCTATGATTGTTAGAAACCTAGAGCATAAAGGTGGGAGTTTTAAGCACAGAAAATATGTCACTCTTGGTTTCTCAAATATCTCAACAAGTTATGATATCATGGGACAAAGCCAAAGCTAAAAGCCAAGAATTGTTCAGGTAACCAGATGGGTGACAACGAGATAGGTGTAATCTGTTTACAGTTGCAGTGTGCAGATGATCACTTGAGTATGGACACTAAAAGCAGCTGAAAGTATGGTGTGAGATGATGATGATGATGATGATGATGATGATGATGATGGAAAGATCAATTTAACTGTGCTGTTTAGGAGTGAAAAGCACAGGACATTTTGAAAGATGGGGATTGTTTTCCTGGTAAACAGGTCGGCGTATCCGAGCATCGTTTCGCAGCTGCAACTTTTCAACTTCCACAGATAATGCGTCATGTCACAAGCTGTCGTCAATGAGTCGAGTATCTTTGGGCTGAGGTGGAAAGGGCTGTTTGCAGTAACGCAGTTATTTCCACATGGTACGTTATTCCTGCCCAATGCCTCCAGCATGTGCGAGAATCCACACTCAGGTGAATTCAAGCTGTTCACATGACCAGAGGAGAAATAGGAGAAATTGTAGGTGCACGAAAATGTATGAATATTTTGTAGATGCATAGTTTTATGTATGTTTTTTGGCCAATTTCCAACATCTCTAATTCGTACATAATGATTTAAAACTTATACAAAATTATACAAATAACACAAATATACATGTTTTATTGGTGTTGACAGGAATGCTTGTATGCAAAGTTGACATTAATGCTGTTAAAACATGCAGGAGTATCTAATGGTAGATAATGTTTACCTTTGTCCTTGCTCTTGGAACCTGATGTGGTCTTCTGCTCTTGGAGGTGTGATGTGTTGTGTTTTCTGAGATTCTCTCAAATCTGTTGTGTGAAGAAACCTCAGGAGATTTCAGCAGTGTCCAAAACCAGCCCACCTGGCATCGACGTCCATCAAGCCAAGTTTGGAGTCGCACAGAGATCACGGAGATTGTTCGGATGTTTAATGTAAACGTTAACTGATTCTCTTGACTTTTATCTGCATGATYGTATGCATTGCATTGATCCTGTGCCTTGTGATTGGCTGTTTGGATTAATGCATAATAAGCAGTCAAACAGGTGTTCCTATTAAACGTAATACAGGTCGCGACATTTCATTTCAAATGCAAGTCCTGAATCATGATTACTGCAGTTTTTGGTAAAGCACCTTGATTCTGTGTAATGCAGACCATGAATAAATATTATTGGAACCCCGGGGGCATTCAAGTCAAACTAAGAAAAGTTTTTGTGCATCAAGGCATAAAATTGATTGATATTGACAAAGAACACTTCAAGCACATGATGAGCTTTACATCCGTGAATGATGTTCCTGGCCGTTCCTGATAACAGATAAGCACCTTGTGTAAGAGATGCATCTACCTGTGTGAACTGTACACACAATCAAGGCATTTCTACATGTTTGGTCAAACATTAAAGGAGTTCCTGGGAGGCCGATGTAAAGCAGGCAGTATGATAATGACTCCGGTGTACTGAGAAATCAGTACTTCTACCTTGATGATATCCAAGCACAAGTGAAACACTGGGATAAGTGTCATTAGTGTAGCAGGGGATTATTTAACTTTCTCTTATTCTGCACAATCAAAAGTCCCAGTTTGACTCGAACGCCCCTTGCGTTGATTACATTTTTATGTGGCTATTTGGGGAAAGTCTGGGTAATGGTTCCACCAGCTGCAACCATATCAGGTTTAAAATCTTCCCTACCTGGAGTGAAAAGAGACTCATATTCAGGAAACAGCTTTCTAGTGCTGCTCTCTCTCTCTCTCTCTCTCTCTCTCTCTATTAAATGTTTCTCTCCTTCTGCATCCATTTTATGCGAATAAATCACTTCTCTGAAAAATGTGCATGTCCCTGTTGTGTCAGTGTGTGTTCAAGATGCTCGATGCTACACCATGGGGTTTATGCTAATGGTACATGCTAATGACATCATGTGACATACCTCTCTATGTGATGTGAGGGAAAAGCAGCCATGAAAAGACTTTAATGGAGAAATTATATTTGAACATTTCAAATGTAAGCAAATAGGTTTTGTCAGAGAAAAAAAAAAAAAAAAACACAAATGGAACGCGAATTATGTAAATAGGATTGGCCGAGTTTGTTTTGTCATGTCATTAAATCCTTCGTCTTTATTAACCTCTTTATCTTGGTCAGAGTCATGTTGGAGTCCGGTYACGCTGGGCACGAAGTAAAAACACACCCTGGATGGCATGCACCGACCAACACACATGCACTTGRGAGTAATTAAGCATGACGAGTCCATCAGTTATGATGGTTTTCAGGGGGAACCTAAAGCAGACATGAAGCAAACATGTGAAACTCCATACAAACAGGAAACTGAGATGAGCCTTGAAGGGGAAGAATCTTCCTCATGAGGCAGCCTGAAGCCTGTCYGATCATAACGTCACCCACAGGATGCCTAATGAGCMGTTTTGAAATTCAGCTGTTTGAGCTCTGGTCAGGTGGTGTAGTGGTCAGCACTGTYGCCTTGCACCTCCAGTGTCCGGGCTCGATTCCCGTCTCAGTGTGGATGGAGTYAAKGTTCTCCCCATGCTTGATGGGTTTCCTCTAGGTACTCCGGTTTCCTCCTACAGTCCAAAGACATGCAGCGCGAAGTGTGTGAATGAGTGTTTGTGTGTGTCCCCCTGTGATGGATTAGCACCCTGTCCAGGGTGTACCGTCTTGTGCCCTAAGCCTCATTGGATTGGCTCCAGGCCTCCCATGACCCTGAATACAGGATAAAGTGGCATAGAAGATGAGTGATTGCATGAGCTCTGGTCATCGCCATCTTGTCAGGGAATCCTAGTTAATCCATAGCTGGGCAAATGGGCTGAACAAACGATGCCTTGGTGCTGGCTGGCTTGCAGTCATCACAAGCTAGCCAGGTTAGCTTTAGCTTAGCTAAAATGCTAAGGAAGCTAAGATTAATTTATGTGTTCCTTTGCATTGGATGGAATGCTGTCATCCATACGCTACGTTAAACTACAGTGATTCTAGTTAGCTGGTTAGCTAAACTGATTTCTAACAGCAGTTTGACATTTGAATTGCTGCCATCACTCAAATAGACCACAACCCTAATGGTATTGACTCACTTTTGGAGGCAGTCCCCAGTGGTCATTCAAGTAACTGCACTTTTTTTGGCACTTCAGCTTTGGACTGATGTTTCAGAGCCCGAGGTTGCCCCTTAGGTACAGCCTGAACAGGTGGTCAGCATATCACATGGCACAACACACTCACACACCCAATCATACACTACATGTAAAATAACACCAATCAACCTAGAGTACCTTGAGCAAACTCCAAGTAAGAGGTGACATTGCTAACAACTAAGACATCATGCCACCAGATTGAAAAAAAAAAAAAGTCTTTACCCAAAGTAAGTCCTACACATTTATAACAAAATACTAGAACGTACTACTTACAAGTTTCTTGTACTTTGTTCTACATATTCTGACCCACAAGTTCACTAATAATCCAATGAGAAAGCTATATCATTTACTATGAAATTACACAATTGAGCAAACTCTTACTGATTCAAGAATCAGGCTCAAACTGTTCTAAAGTTTATATATAATGAGAATCAGAATTAGGACCATGTCCCTTTATTTTCTCTACGTGTTCTCCGCAGCGTGTCAAGGTTCACAGAACAAGCAGCCGTTCTTTTTGAAGAACATCAATGGAAAAAAAATAGCGCTTCTTTCCGCAGCCTCTTCATCACGAAGTGCAAATAAAAGATAAGATGATCTAACAACTCCTACCTAAGTACTTATTACCACCAACCTTATTTTCCTCAGGACATCTCGGTGCAAATAAACTTTTGAACTTTTTCTTCAAAGTTCACCAATTACACTTCTGAGTTTCTTCAACGCTACGTTGATCTAGTCGCCAACTGCTATCTTGGCGTTTTACACTTCTGAAGGTGGAAAGCGAGACAGCAGTGGGTTGTGTTTGATGGTTTGCTTCTGCAATGCTGTAGTTCTTACTCTTTTTTTTTTTTCTCCCCCGAACAGCTTTCTTATTTTAACCTGCTGGTTCACATGTACWGTATCGTTAGGATTCTATTCCGCTGGTGCATCAGGTGCAAAGCCTCAAAGACATAACTCGGTTCCTATAAGTTATCTTTCTTCATCTGGGGGGAGAAAAAAAAAGAAAGAAAAAAAAAAACATAACTGTCAAGATCACATCTATATTACTTCTACGAGATTCTCTTCAAGCTTCGCCAGTGGCCATTTTGACTAAACATTCCCCCTTTCCCAAAAGGGAGAAAAGGCTTAGTTTTACTGTAAATGATCTAACTGGAGCTTAGCGGAAAATTCTGCTGGTTTGGTGTCCTGAAATAATCCAGAAATAAGATCTAGGCCAATATTCTAACTGGTTTTTAATAGATATAACAAACCTCCAGGGCTTCATTTCAAGCTGGAGAATAATAAACATTTTTCCATCGCCCACATTAAGATCCTCTTGTAAGTGATCTGCGCGTATCATGTATGTAAATCGAATACGATTTTCCCAGCCTTGCTCTCTTCTTACTACAAAGACTGGCTGAGAATTGCGCAATTAGASATCTCTTACACTATTATGATACGAAAAGAAATTTGCATGCTATCTAGATCAAATTAATGAGGTTCTTTTGTTGGAACTCCATGGGATGACCGGATGACAAACAGCATTTTTAAGAAGAAAGAATCTATTGTTAATATGTCTCAATTGCRTCACTTTGTAAGCAGGAATGGCTCCATCAGCAAACCTCTGCACATTGATATTCTGTTTATATGTTAAATTCCRCGAGTTAAATAAGTTAAATGAATCAAGTCAAACCGGAACAGTATGGTGATGCGACTGTTAGCCACAATAACACAGTTGAATACTGCAAATGTTTTAAAGGAGGACACACATCAGTGAATATTGATCCCAGCTGCTGAGGCGGCTCGGAGCCCACTGCAGTCATTTCCATGAACGTTGAACRTGTGGAACACCTGATCCCTGTAAATTGACGGATAAGGTGTATCTGTTTCTGGGAACTGTACACACAATCATTCACCAACACCACTCGCACACTACAGGCACTCTGGGAGTTATTGTACAGTCCTGACCTCACTCCAATCCATTTCCACATGATGAGCTCATTAAAGGAATTCCTGGGAGGCCAGTGTATCAGGCTGTACGTCAAGAATGGCTCTGGCTACTGAGAAAACCTTCTACCTTGATGGTATCCAAGTCCCTGTTTGACTTGAATGCCCCTTGTATAAATATTTCTAGCATAACAGAAATGAGTTGGCCCTGTCATTGGCCCCTGAGATTGAGAGTTTGATTTCTGGGTGATGCTGCAGCCAACTGTAGTCAGGAGTCTAGAGAGCAGATTGGCTGTGTACTCTTACATCAGTCATAGTGACAGTAGCCAATCATGGGTGTCTGTGAGCTCATGCGAGCGGGCGGAGGCGGATAGCGCTGTCCTCTGAGTGCGTTATGTCAATGCCCCATCATTGCGTGAGCAGCAGTTTGATCAGATGCAGTTGGCTGGTGTCACGAGAGTCTGAGCACATTTTTTGTTTCTGAAATAGCTACAATTCTATTTGACGGCATTTTTCTAACCTGTAAACTACCATCAGTATCGCCTTACTGTTTAGAAAGATTAGAACGTTTTTGTTTGATGAAGAAATCCCAGATATCCCATATTCCTATATTTGACCCACTAACCTGGGGTACCCCAGCAAATAATTTGAATGAACTGTAACTGGACAGTGAGTTGGGGTGCTGGGGGAAAATGATTATTCTAATATGACTACTTTTGATKTTCTTGTCATTTAACATATTTTGAGTGCTTATATTCAGTTGTAATACAAATATTATATACAAATAATGAATATAATACTGCACATAAAGGTCGAGTGTCATCACTAACTTTACAGTATTGCTTGGTAAGGTTTGATGCAATGAGTTGCAATCATGATAAAGATTTTCCTAACAGTTTTAGGGTTAACATGATCAAAAAAAAAAAAAAAACCCTAATCTTGTATCTTTCCTGTAAGGAACTATGTCATTCCTATAACTGATACAAAAAAAAAAAAAAAACGTGCTGGAAGAAAAGATTAACCACATGAATTAGTTTGTATGTTTTTAAGTTTATTTAGGTCATCCACTATATGTGCGTCCCTTTTTTTACGGGCTGTTTCTATAGAAACAATGATGCATTAGATCAAGCACATTAATATAAAAGCTGAATTGAATTACAGTACAACTAGCAGTGAGGTCAGAGGAAATGAATCAATACTATCTGACTAATCAAATTTAGAAATTTAACACCACTGTAGTGTTTGTAACAACAAAGGGAACAATTGGGAACAATCATTTCTACGCTCTGTCCACTGTCATGTTTCAATGTTTTCCAGTTTTATATATATATATATATATATATTTTCTTCTTCTAGTGTACGGGTCTCATTTGCATAAAATGTCTGATACGTTTATTCATGTGTGAAAGTTGTTTTTGTAAGAAAGTGAGTTCAGGCCTGAGAATCAATCTCGCATCCGCCTGAAAACACCTGGTGGTCTGGGGTTCCCTTCAAGCGAACTCGGGTGCGACCGCACCATGTGTGAAAACCATCTGCTCCAGAGACTGGGTGTCAAATAGCAATGTCGGCTGACCTTATTGGATTACTCCTGATTGAAATTTTATAGTGGTGGAGGAAAGGCATGTTATGGCCTTCTCGATAGAGTGAACATGAAAATTCATCTGCAAAACTAGAAGCCTCCTAACGAGCAACACTGGCTTTGAAAAAATAATAAAATTTGGAGAAAAAAAATTAATACTCACTCATCATCTATACCGYTTAATCCTGTATTCAGGGTCACGGAGCCTATCCCAGGAGACTTGGGGCACATGACAGGGTACACCCTGGACAGGGTGCCATTCCATCGCAGGGCACAGACACACACATACGCTCACTCATTCACACACTACGGACAATTTTGGGAACGCCAATTAGCCTAACCTACATGTCTTTGGACTGTGGGAGGAAACCGGAGAACCCGGAGGAAACCCACCAAGCACGGGGAGAACATGCAAACTCCATGCACACAGAGACGGGAATCGAGCCTGGCCGGGGATTGAACCCGGACCCTGGTGGTGCAAGGCGACAGTGCTAACCACTACACCACCGTGYCGCAAATTTTTAATACATTAAACAAAAAGAATAATGATTAGAAATAAATAAACAAATAAATAAATTATTAAGAAGATAATAAGATAATCTATTGCACCYATTATCTGATATTTCTCTCCCATTAAAGATGCTTCATTATCACTAATACMACCCTCACTTGTTCAGGTCAAACTCTCAAACCATTATCTCCAAGCATTTACTAATCCACTAATGTGGGGAAACCACTTGTGAAATTATTAATAATGATTTATGACTTTTTTTCTAAGACTTTGTTAACTTTCACATGCTCGCTTTCTCTATCTCATGGATACCTATAAACCACCCCTCCACCCCCACTTTTGTCTACCCAGACAACTTTCAAACAACTCCTCTAGAAATCTATAAATGGCACCAACATAAGAGAAGAAGTATGAAGATATCCCCGTGTGCACCAGTGAGCCTTGGCCACCCATGACCCTGTTGCCAGTTGATTTGGRCAGTACTGTATGTCCTGACCACTGCAGACTGGGAACATCACACAAGAGCTGTGGTTTTGGAGTTGCTCCGACCCAATCATCTAACCATCACAATCTGGCCCTACATTACAGTAGCTACATTTTCAATCTCGTTATAATAGTGTCTTGAAGTGGGTGCGATATATTCGGCTTTGAAGCATAASGATTTGMATGACTTTGACAAGGGACAAATTGTGATGGCTAGACGACTGGATCAGAGCAACTCAACAACTGCAGCTCTTGTGGGATGTTTCAGGTCTGGTGGACAGGACTGGACGAAAGTAATCCAAAGGAAGGAAGACCGTATATACTGTACTGTATGTGTGCGTGTTTGCCGTCGCCTCACTGGCCTTGATTTGCCGCAAAAATGAGAGCAATAAAGATGTTTGAAATAATCATAAGAACGAATGTTCCATATAGGATTAAACTTTATCACTGCTTTACTGTACGTATGTAAGGTAGTGTTGTGAAGCCAATGAAAATAGATTGAACAGCTATGGAGAACGTACAAAAAGTACCAAACATGAGTTAATAACCCGTCGTCCACCTGGACTTGCACACAGGAATCAGCAACAATATTAGAGGACTGCTTGTCCATTGAATGATGGTCAAGTGGCCAACAATATCAACAAATCAACATCTAGTGTAGATTCTTGAAGTACCTAACCCCGAATGACCCCAATTCCCTTCCACCCACTACTTCCACATCTCTCGCACCTAAAACTAAAAATCTATGAATCAGGTTTAAAGAGACCTGCCAGAGACTCAAAACTCGAAATAAGAACGATATCTTTCCCTGTCTCTGTCTTCTCTCTGATTCCCTGCACATAYCGACAACCAAACAGTGTTCTGCRAAAGCAYCTGAGTAAAAGGTTAGACAACTATAACATCATTCCAGTGGCCWGGAAGATTGTAAGACATTTGAGATCTGTCAGTTTTTAATCTGAAATTTTATTACAGGCCAATGTGGATCACCAATCCCTGACCCTATGTTGATGAATCTAGGTACAGTATATATCKGATGTATGTTTAAAAAAGAAATGGTGCATCTGAAACTCAAAGAGGGATAAAAACAACAACAACAGCAACATAACTATACATCTGCTCCACCTAATTACCAACATCTCCGTTTCCTTTACAGTCCAATGCTCAGATTTCTGGAACAGTAATCTCCTGGGATATCAAATGCGAGAACCACCAGCAGCTCCATCATAAATATACTGCAGCATGGGACAGGCTTTCCGGCAATACTCCTGTCTGCCCTTATAGAGTTTGTTCTTGCATCATGCCTAAATGTTTGGTTTGGGTTTCAGTTGCCGCACATCATACATCAGTACATCATTCGGAGAGCGGAAATAATTATGGTCTGCTTTCCTCAAGGACCGTTTTTCAACCCAATTATAAATATATTGACTATTGCCTATTTACACCCATACCATCTTCACAAACTCCRAGGAAGGGAAGACAAACCAGGCCACCAGTGTCTGTCACATAGGTCTATGAGGTCCCACAATTGTTAATGCTCCAGAAGAGATACCCCTCACATAATGCAATCGCTCACAAAACTGCAGAATTGAGTCAGTAGAGGGTAGACGGTTCTGCCAACCAGATGGGAAATTATCGCTGAAAAATGCTGCTGTGGTGGACTTACTGATTAAATGTGTCCTCAGTTATGTCACCAACAGTGTCACCAGTAAAACACCCTCATACTTCATATAACACCTCCTCCTCCCCATGTTTTACACTAGGAACCAAAGTCAAATTTGGACTCTTCAGACCAAAGGACAGTTTTGCACAGATCTAATGTCCATTCTGCCTGACTGACTCTTTCTCCTCTGAACAGTGGACATTGAAATATGCGTGAAAAATACTTGAACTTCATGAGAAGCATTCATGAGAGCTCTAATCTGAGTCATTCTAATGAACTTATCCTCCGCAAAAGAGGTAGCTCTTGGTCTTTCTTACCCGGGACGGTCCCCACGAGAGCCAGTTTCATCATAGCATTTGATGGTTTTGGCGACCACACTTGGGAAGACATTCAGAGTTCTTGAGATTTTTCAGATTGACGACCTTCATTTCTCTCCTCTTTACATAATTGAGTGTTTCTTGACATAATATGGATTTGTACAATAGTTCTAGGAGCACCAATAGGGCTATTGACTCTGTACCCACCATTCCTCTGGCCATGACAACTGATGGTCTAAAGTACATTAAGAAGGCAAGAAATGTCAGACATTAACTCTGGACGAGGCAGAACTATGAACCGAAATGCATCCCAGGTGATGACCTCGTGAAGCTGATGAAAGAATGCTAAGCTGTTTCCAGCCAATTTTGGAAATTATAAAATTGAAAACAAATCCTGTGTTGCTTACGAGACTTTTGTTTACAACACAATTCCATACATGTTCTTTTATAGTGTGAATGTCTTCAGTATTAATGTACAATGTTAAAAAAAAATAAAAAAAATCCAATGAAAGGCAAAGAGTGTCCAAACTATTGACTGGTACCATGTACAGTATACACACACTGTACAATTATACTGTATATATGCAGAAATCCTGCCTCTATGATGTACATTTAATATTACAGTATATTGCTGAATTACAACAGCTTTTTCAGTTACCACTAGTCTTTAACCAGTTTAAGAGCATATAAAATATGTTATTCCACTACAATGTGTTGCATGGTGGGATAATTGATTGCATGGCATTATATATTAACAGTGACTTGCCTTACTACACACTCATGAATAAACCGTGGCAAACGATAAACTGTCGGTTCAGCCTACACTCCTCGTCCTCAAGCTGCTATCCTGTTGCTATTCTGTAAAGGTTTTTCTTCTATTGTGCTTCAGCTGCTGTTAATCTGAGATGCTGCAGTAATCCAATAAAGGCATTTGCGGGCCATTACAGGCTCACTTCCTGGCTAACGGAGCACAAGGAGGCCGCGTCAGGCCACAGAGAGAGCTCATGCTCGCTGTTATTTATGGTGATGTGATGTCAAAGCACTTACGGGACGAATGGCTGTATTCTTGTTACCAGAAAGACGTCTCTTTGGTGGGAATTGGCGGCGAGTGATTAATTACCTATT
>QMIH01001691.1:21503-32767 GCA_003987875.1 Clarias batrachus | reverse complement strand
AAAAAAACAAAAGTTGAATCCAAGATGGCTGACTTCCAAATGGCCACCATGGTCACCACCCATCTTGAAAAGTTTGCCCCCTCACATATACTAATGTGCCACAAACAGGACGTTAATATCACCAACCATTCCCATTTTATTAAGGTATATATATATATATATATGGAGGCAAAATGTCTGGAACCAAGATTAAGGTTTAATGTGATGAAAGCCCAAAGTGTGCAGAAAGAAAATATCTTTTAACAATCCAAGATATTGATGCTCATCGGTCAAGCATGGTGGAGATAGTGTCATGGTTTGGTCTTGCATGGCTGCTTCACTAATCTTTATTGATCATGCAAGTCATGATGGTAGCAGGAGAGTGAATTCAGAAGAAGAGAAACCCATCCAGTTAATTGGAATGAACTTCATTCCAATGTAAGACAGTGATCACAAAACACACTCGCAATACAATAAAGGAGATATGGGAAAAATTGAAGGGTTTAGTGAAGTAAAACTTGAATACTATCTGTTCCAATATTTTTGCTCTCTTGTCTATATGGCTTCCCTGACATAAAAAAAAATAATAATTACTATCAAGCAAAGAAAAACTGAAATTTTGAAATACKCMAATATTCAAAATCAATTTTGAATAAGCTCAAATTCATCTTTTGATGAAATTTGACAAGCAAAATGTCTCCAGTGAAAGAAGAACATGGCCTGCTCTTTAAACTTAGAATGATTTTTAATATTGTATTTGTAATTTGTGTATTTATATAAGTCCTGTTGCTACTGTAGCTTCAAATTTCAAAAATTATAATTAACCATCATTCATTTTCACTTTGCTGTTTTTTTTTCCATGAAATTAAAATTTGAGTGGTGTTCAATTCAAACCTGCACGTCTAAATGTGCAGAATTACAGAACACAGTTATGAGATTAAGAATTCTCTGTATTTATCTATATAATCAATCCCCATGCACTTCTCCCAGTGTTTCACTTGTGCTAGAGCCATGATAAGACTGCCTGCTTCMCGTCTGAAACGCTGGCCTCCCTGAATCTCCTTACATGTGGAGATGGCTTGTCACAAGGTCAGGACTGTACAGGGGATGTAACAATAACTTCCAGCCAAGTTCCTGTAATGTGCAAGTGGCAGGGCTGGTGGGTCATTGGTGGATGAAAACATTTGCAAAAGTTTTACTCTGTTCTGTGTTGTTCAGTTTGTGTGTGTGTGTGTGTGTGTGATCCTGACCAAGGCCCATCTCTCTGAATCTCCAGAGTTTTTTACTTGAACATTTCACACTTTCTTGTCTTCTTTTCCTCCTTGTCATTCATTTAATTTGTAGTATTTTTTGTTTTCCGAGATCTCCTGCCAGTAATGTGTAAAGTACATTCTGAAAAGCAGCCCATCTCTGCTAACAACATCAGCGACTATACAGTAAATACTATCTGTTTAAACGTACTGTAATCCAGCATAAAAAAATGTTAATCAGACAACTAATGAAATACAGTGGAACCTTGGATTACGAGCATAATTCATTCCGGAAGCGGAGTCTTATTCCAAAAACACTCGTAAACCAAATAGACTTTTCCCATAAGAAATAATGAAAACTCAAATTATTCGTTCTACAGCCCAAAACAATAAATACATAAAAATAATTAAGTAAAAATAAAACAAAGTAACCTGCACTTAACATAAAAAAGTAAAAATAAATCCAGACAGTTAAGTGTTTCCGTTTGTATTTGTATCTGTATTTGTGTGTGTGTGTGTGTGTGTGTGTGGAAATAACCCCTCGCCTCGAGGAACCAGACTCAACAGGGAACCCATCCTCATCTGGGTGATAACGGATAGCAGGGATTGATCAGCTGTGTAAGACTGGAAGTTCAGTATAATAGGAGATGTGTTTAAATTAAATGCCGCAATAGGCTGCAGATGCTCGAAAATAAGCATCACACTATGAAGTTACTCAGTGTGATGTCACTGAACGGGTCACTGAACATAATGACACACAGAAAGTTATTAATCACGTTTCAGCGTAAGTGTAACACATTATCACGGCTGACCCATTTGAAATATCAAAAATCCCTCTACAATTTTGCATCCTCAATGTCTTTAGATCACATCGGCCCTAGGAGGAGTATATCAAAATCCATCGGGTACGTTTTTGCGAAAGACCCAAAATACCCTAAAATACTTCCTGTTCAGCTGAGCCCAGGACATGCAGTGCAAAAGTTCTCAGACTCAATGAGCTCTAAATGTGTACCAAATTTTGTGTGCATATGTGCAAGTGTGTAGGAACTATGCAGCAAAATCATGTGACTCTGGCACCCTAATGTCAGCAGATTCCAACCTGTCTGCCAATTTTGATGGAAACGATGATAGAAAATGGCTGTCCTGTTCTGATGGCGAATAATCCTAATTTCAGAAAATCATCAACAAAACAAAATCAACGAAAAGTTCAAAGTCCAATACATACAGTGGAAAACAGCTCTGAGACAAAATGGCATCCGGGATTCCCCGAGACACCACACTGCTAGATTTGACATCTGAGATTCATTTCCTTAGGTGTGGTTATTGTTTTTTGGGACAGAGGACATGAGGACAGAGAATTGCTCAAGTGGATGGGTACGGTGTGCTTTGCATTCTACATTTGTGTCAAATAAAGTACGTATGATAAGACTCACTTTGTCTGACTTAAGAACAAATTCCACTTACAAACATGCTCCCAGAACGAAACTCATTCATAAGTCGGGGAATACCTGTAATCACGCTTTACAAATAAGATGAGCAGAAGAGCATCTCAGCATGGACAAACTTTAAGCACTGAAGTGGATGGGCTACAACAGCAGAAAAAGTATACAATAGAATCGGGTTTCATTCGCCAAGTATGTTGACACACACAAAGAATTTGATTCTGGCTGTTCGTAGCTCTCAGTGTACAAAAACACTATACACAGTAATTACGCAACATATAAATTATTATCTGCCTCTCCTCTGTACACATTTTTGTACCCTACTGTTCTCTGCCCCCCGTTTCCCCTGCTGTCTATTTTTTTTCCAATGACAAATGTTTTTGAGAAGTATCTAAATGTCTCGCGTGATAATCTCCTATTGGACCCATGTTTGTACCCTATTTATACTGGTGCCCTTTGCTAGGCACTGGGCTAACCGGTTTTTATAAACCTAGCACGGCAAAAAGGCTTTAGGGCTCAAATGTCCTCAACTATTTGAGGAACCAGTGTGACCAGTTTCAAATGGCACATCTCTGGGGTTCCTTGTATAAAATGATTAGTAGTCAGGAGAATATCTGATCAGAAATTCTGGGCTCCAATGAAAGGTACCATTTCCCAATTTAGAATACGATCCAAAATGTCAATGTGCAACAATTAATATTTGAGATGTCATGTGTCATGGAATATAGCGATATTTAGTTCAGCTATAAAGACAAACTCCTTAAACCTACAGGTAAGAACACGGGACGACTGGATGAATTTCTCTCCTATTACATGTACTGTATTGTGCAAGCTTCTGATCCAGTCATATTGTTTAGAGGTCAGTTGGGAGCTGGGTGGAATATTGGGCTGGGGAAATATCAAACGTTGTAATAGTTGCTCCAATCACTCAGTGAGATCTGCACTGCGAATCAACAGCTTGTTTGGGCTTGTTACTGTTGCTCTGGAGAGCTGGATGGGGATGAAAAAAAGCTGTCCTTATCCTCCCATCATCTAACACAGCTCCTGCTACTTTCCTGTGTATTTCAATAACATTCCCATCCTCCCCTGCGGAATCAATGTCTAACCTCTCCTCAACCTGCATATCGAAACACCATTCTCGACCAATTCCTGCGTTATCCAGCGGTACTCCCTCCTAACCCAGCATAATTCCCATCCTGTCCTTCTGTAATCCATCTCTACCTTGACATAACCTAACATCATTTCGACCCTATCTCTGTGTAATCACTCTGGGTATCCCTGCACCATTTTCGGCCCATCTTCTGAACCTTGAACAAATTGTTAGAATCCAACACGGGCATTCTAAGACCATCTCTATGACATTTTTCTGTAAACACCAACTGTTCCCGATGTACCTCCAACACCATTCTCACCCCTGCTCTCACATACCGCATGTAGTTATAAGCTTCAGGAACAGTGGTAGCTCAGCATGTTAGGGCTCCGAGTTACTGATCCTATGTTGGACCGCTGAGTACAGTAGGGGTTTTGGCTTTCTTGCATCACATACCATCTAGGGTGTAAGTTTGCCATGTGTGTCTGAGCTACAGTAGGTTCGAGGCCCATGGCAACCATGCCCTGCTTACTAAAACCCTAACCCTTACTAACCCTAACCCTAAGTAAAATAATATATGATTTGTTAAGACAAATTGACCAATTTCCTTTTTTTTTTTTACCCCAGTAGAAAAGTGAGTGGTGACTTATTGTTATTATTATCATTATTTTTGGTTCATTTATCTGATAGAAATAAAATACAAATCAGTTACATGTTGTTCTTGAGAACCGATTAAATCTTTTTAGTCTTGGAGGAATGCATTGTAGAGTAGACTACTGACTTGCTTCATTTGAAAAAAAAAAACACGAAGTTTTTCTCAAAACCATAAATATGGAGTTGCTGTCAAATTGTTTACATTCACACCTCAGACTGAGGGCAAAAAAATAATTTCCATGCTTCAAATAATCCTGATTTATGCACTCTAAAAGATGATGTGTAGAGTACTGTGTACTGTAGATTCGATCATTCTATGTGTGAAGTAATTGTGTAAATATGCAACAACAAGCATATGGGAAATCCCAAAAAAGGGTCAATTTACTCCAATTGCACTGGGATATGTGACAAGATTGGCGCATGGGTGGCACCACAAACACAGACACAAGGCAAGGTCTTAGGAGAAAAGGATCACTTTAAGGAGGGAGTGGTGTGTGGCCTCAGATGGGAGTCCCTTTTCCTTCCATTAACACTTAATGTTATGCATTAACTATGATTGCTACACCTGCTTTCAGTGACCCCACCCATTCGCACACCTGCAAAAGGCAAGGCCACCTATCTAGTGAGCCTACGCAGTGAGCAAGGCGCAACACCTGATTGAGACGCGTACTCGTCACACATGTCCTCATACGGTCCTCATACAATCAGCATGCTCAGATAGAAAAATGAACTATGGTAATGGATTGAGTGACAGGACACACTTACTTCAGGAAAACCGAACTTTTGTGGCAGCAGCCGACACACTGCGACACAGTTTTGTAAGTTGTTTGTTGATGAAACCAAGAAGAAGTCAAGACAATCCTACAGAAGGAGTTGATTTATGTTTGGTTTGAATCAGAACTCATGTGTATGATGTGTATTTCTATACTCTATCTATTGAGTCTGATCGGTTGATCCTCAGTACAGTTATACGCCTCATTATGAAACATTATGAACATTTTCTTTTTCACTTCAGTGTCCCTGGATTGATTTCTGCAACAGCCTGGTGGCTGTGGGTGGCACATGGCGCTTTATTTAGGAGATGCTTCAGTACCATGGAGAGCGGAAAATTAGTTATGATTCTTCGCTAACATCTGTCCAATCGCTTGAATTTTGTAACACTTTCTTCCATTAACACTTTGTTTCCAATTATCTGGTTCTAATAAGATATTTTAATCAGTCCTAGAAACAGGAGTTATAACGCCTCTCGTTGTCATGCATAAAATTACTGCTACACACAGGAGACCATTGAGACTTCAAGTTTTGAGTTACATACAGTAGTTAAAGTAGCTACTGTATCTAGAAATGTAGCAGCATTTAGATTAAGGTAATACCGCCATGCCACTTGGCCAAATTTGCTACCAAATCTCCACCGATTCAAATCCGCTATGACATCTGTAGAGCTCTTTTTCAGTCTCTTTTGGGCTCTGTGTGAATTCTATTGTGTTCGTTAGCGTCTGGAAGAAGAATGGAGCATGTTCAAAAATTTCGACTGGCGCGTCTCGACTACATTCTCCGTTACACCTTCGTTACGCCTCGTTATCGATTCCCAGGCGCCGTTCTCAAGTCATTATCGGTTCTTAATAGGTGTTGCCTCCTTACCTGTTACCTGTAATGACGAAATTAACATTGATATTTTAAAGAGAATCGTGATTATTAAACACAATTAAAATAATAAAAGTGCAACAGGAATGTTTCTATCTATCTAAAAGTCTTTTAAAATGTGCTTTTAATCATTTTTGTTATTTTCATAATAAAGTCTGATGACAAATTTACCATCACCAATTTGTTTCAGAAATTTTATTATCATTATAATACTTGTACATCAATTTCATCAGACTCGATTTACAATGAGAGCAGATTGTTAATAACAAAAATACAGCGGATGGGTGAAAAGGTTTTGCTAGCTAGACTCTTACTAATAGCTTTATTTACTGTATACTGGACGTTTCTGCAGGTTGGATGTTGAGCCATGAAATGACAGCACAGACATTAACTCAAATAATTTGCAGCTTAAATGAAGCAGAAATACTCGTCCGTCTTCACTGTTTTAGATGTTTCTCCCACCCAAGAAGCATTTGGTGCCTGAGGTTTTTTATTCCGACGGTGCTTTGTTCGGCTATTCTGAGATGCARAAGTTAATTTGWAAAATTTACACATACTATCTTTGAAGCAGACTTGTACAGAATCAAGGTTACTGAACATTACAGTAAGTACAGGTGATATACATCTACGTTCAATCAAATCTGACTCCAAGTCTTTTGATGTTACTCGCATATCGATGTCCTTATTTGAAGTGACATTTGTAAGAATGCTATCAAAATTCCGAGATTTTCAAGGAACATTCAGGAAAGGGCTGAGGCCTGTTTTAACAATAAATAAATAAATAAATAAATAAATAAATAAAAAATCTACTTGTTAACACAATGTAGCCTCTGGGCTAGTTCCTGTGTGGCCCCTTTAGGCCAGAAACAGAACAGGCGATTGCAGCATGACTCAGTTCTTGATGCTGCGGAGAAAGCAGCAGCTCGGAGAGAATCGTGCCTGACAATATTGCCCTTTTAGAGGCTGGTTTCAATGCAGAGCAAAAGCTGTATATGTATGAGTTAAGACAGCAGGAGCTGAAACGATAATCGACACCCACACACACACACACAAGTGGTATAGGAAGGATGTTATCAGTAGGTCCCTGGTYGATGGGATGGGGGCAGAGTTGAGCAGGTCGGGGATCAATGGATCTCGTTACTGACCGCATGCAGTTGCGTTTCTTGGGGGTAAAGAGAGTTATGAGATAATGGGCTCATGTTCAATGCAATGTACAGTGGCTATAAAAAGAATCTTGTCCACCTATAATGACCTTTAATAGCAAACAAAGTCTTTAAGGTAATAAATCAGGCTGTATAACCAAATAATACTTTTTTACACCAGCTGTATTGCAGGACTCATTGGTGCATCTTGATTTCACACATTTATCCAACTCTTGCTTGCAGGGATGCCCCAAATCTTCCAAATTGCTAGGCGAGCTCCTGTGAATGGACCTTTTTGAGATGATCTATGTCTGAACCWTGAATCCATGTTTGACTGGGCCATGCCAAAACAAAGTTCTTCTTCTTCTGGAGACTTTCTTTTGTTGGCTTGGAGCTCTCCTGTGGCTGATTACCCTGCTGGAGTATGTCTGCATTGGCAACTGTCTAAGAAAGCGCTGCAGGTTTTCTATCAATAATAGACCCAGGAGCTATCTTGACTAGAGTCCCACGGTGGCACGGTGGCCTCACACCTCCAGAATCGAAGGTTCAATTGCCACCTCAGGTCTATGTGTGAGGAATTTGCTTGTTCTTCCTGTGCTTGGTGGGTCTCCTCCATGTACTCCCATTTCCTCCCACTCTCCAAAGACTCCAAATTGTGTCTAGTGTGTAACCAAGTGTCAGTGTGTGTGTGTGCTTATTTGCCTTGTGATGGATAAGCTCCCTGTCTAGGGTGCACCCCCCTCCCCCCCGCCATCATGCCCTAAGTCACCTGRTATAGGATCCAGGCTTCTGGTAACCATGTACAGAATAAGTAGTATAGAAAGTGAGTGAGTGCGAATTTTACCCAACAAAGTTATGTCTTAGACTCATCTGAGTACTGTATGACACATGGTTTGGGGTGATTTTGGGAGACATGAACAGTTTTTTTAAGTGACGTTTGTAGCCATACCATTCCATAGTCCTGATATGTAAATAATATGTTGCTTTATGTCTCTCTTTAGGTCTTGTCCCCCTGTCCTTTCATCAGTTTTGGARGGGTGTCCTGTTCTGGGTTCTGGGTGCTCCATTTTCTAATCTTGTTGATGATGGCCTTCATTGTATTTCTTGGATTTCATGTAAGCTGTTTGTTAATGAAACCAAGAAGAAGTCAAGACAATCGTACAGAAGGGGCGGGTTTTTGTTTGTTTTGAATCAGAACTCATGTGTATGATCATTTCTGTTCTCTTGAGTGTGATCGGTTGATCCTCAGTACAGTTGTACGCCTCATTACAAAACGGTGTGCACATCTGTTCAGCAAGGTTAATGTAAGTTTCCTTTTTTGTCTTTATTGGAACATTTTCTTTTTAACTTCAGTGTCCCACATGGTGCTTTATTTAAGTGATGCTTCAGTACCATGGAGAGCAGAACATGAGTTATGATTCTTTGCTAACATCTATCCAATCACTTGAACTTTGTAGCACTTTGTTCCATTATCACTTGGTTTCCAACAATATGGAACTAATGAGATATTTGAATAATTCCTAGAAACATGTGTTAGAATGTCTCTTTTTGACATGCATAAAATTACAGTACTGCTACACACACAGGAGACCATGTAGAAGATTTGTATCACTGTTGCTATGTCACCTGTCATTGTCACATTTCTTTTCATACTCAAAAGGTAGTTTATGCTAAGGCAAATGGTGATATTGGAGAAACTTTATAACATTAGTTACTGTATAATATTTATAGTTTACACATGATCTCACTAATTTTATTTTCCAGAGAAATCTTAAACAGCTCATCACCTAATCATGAACACGCCATATGACTTATTTTCTATTAGTTAAAATGGAAATATAACTTACTTTCAGTCCTAGCCTGTTGGAACTGGTGCAGCACATGTGGAATTGTTTTCCACACATCTATGATATGTTGGTCCAGATGGTCCAGATGGTCCAGATGCTGCCTTATGGTGGGGATCATATTCATGCAGATGACCCGATGCTCTTAACTGTCCTTCCAGTGTTAATGCAGTCATAAGTGCATGTGCAGAGTTGTTTTCATTTTTAAATTTAGAAAATGTCTTACATACACTCCCTGAGCAAACTTTTAAAATATTGCTTTTGATTGCTTTAAGCTTTAAATCACGGTGCATGATATATTTTGTTATATTCCTGTGTGAAAACRATTACTATTAAAATCAGAATATTTACASATYATCAATTCAATTTAATTAAAAAAAATTTCACTGTGTAGGAGAAAGTAAAAATGTGTATAGATCATAGCTATCKGATTGTCCCTTGGTAACGGTGACAAGGAAAAACTCCCTGAGATAGCAGTAGGAAGAAACCTTGAGAGGAACCAGACTCAACATGGAACCCATCCTCATCTGGGTGATAACGGATATCAGGGATTGATCTGCASTCACACTGTGTGTTAGGAGTCTGGAAGTTCAGTATAACAGAAGATGTCTAAGTTACCATAGAGTCCAGTTCAGTTCGGCCTTGGCATGACACCAGGATGAGGCAGACAGGTGCAGAGGGCAGAGGGGGTCTGGATCACTGGGAGCCTGGGAGTAGTGTGTGTAGCTCCAAACCATCATGAAGCAGAAGGCAGCTGGAGCTGGTCCTTCTCTGGATGCCTCAGGATCCTCATCAGAGATTAAAACATTCCATAGATGTGATAACCTGTCACACTTAGTTCATCGGATGACATCATTTYATTGCCACATAATGCTGCTGAGTCTAGACATGAACAACTGAAGCAAGCCCAGATCATACAGTAGATACAGTGGCCACTATGTGTGATGGGTGCACCACTTCATGTGGCCTGATGCACGCTTTACTCTGGAATATGGTTAATCAGACCACATGACCTTTTTCCATTCTTCCAAAGTTGAATCTTTATACTCCTTAACAAACTGAGTGTTTTTTTTTTTCTAACAAGTGGTTTTCTTACGGACACACAGATGTTTATCTCCTATCCTGTGAGTTCTCATTACATTGTTTGTGTCCGGAAATGCTTTTACTTTGACCAATAAATATACAGGGGGTTGGACAATGAAACTGAAACACTGCCCAATTTAGTGGTGGAGGTTTCATGGCTAAATTTGACCAGCTTGGTGGCCAAATTTCACCGATTGCACATTCCACCAGTTAGAGCAGAGTGTGAAGGTTTAATTAGCAGAATAATAGTACAGTACAGTTTTGCTTCAAATATTGCAATGCACACAACATTATGGGAGACATATCGGAGTTCAAAAGAGGACAAATTGTTGGTGCGCGTCTCGCTAGTGCATGTGTGACCAAGACAGCAAGTCTTTGTGATGTATCAAGAGCCACGGTATCCAGGGTAACGTCAGCGTACCACCAAGAAGGACGAACCACATCCAACAGGAGTAACTGTGGACGCAAGAGGAAGCTGTCTGAAAGGGATGTCCGGTGCAAACCCGCAGTGAATCCAAAAAAACATAAAACCACAGCTGCCCAACTCACTGCAGAATTTAATGTGCACCTCAACTCTCCTGTTTCCATCAAAACTGTTCATCAGGAGCTCCACAGGGTCRATGTACGTGGCCTGGTTGCTATAGCCAAAGCCAGTGCCAAACATCGGTTTCAATGGTGCCAGCAGTGGAAATCTTGGGCTGTGGACAATGTGAAACATGTATATTTCTCTGATAAGTCCACCTTCACTGTCTTTCCCACATCCGGGTTAGAGAGGGTGTGGAGAAGCCCCAAAGAAGCGAACTGTACCACCCAGAATGTTGCATGCCCAGAGTGAAGCATGTGGGTGGATCAGTGATGGTTTGGGCTGCGGTATCATTACGTTCCCGAGGTCCAATACTTGTGCTAGATGGCTGCGTCACTGTCAAGGACTACCGAACCATTCTGGAGGACCATGTGCACCCAATGATTCAAACATTGTATCCTGAAGGCATGCAGTATCAGGATGATAATGCACCAATACWMACAGCRAGACTKGTGACAGAGTGGTTTGATGAACATGAAAGTGAAGTTGAACATCTCCCATGGCACAGACATACTGTATCTTTGAGCCACTTTGGGGTGTTTTGGAGGAGCGA